>JAHHFK020000090.1:0-58304 GCA_024533555.2 Aedes koreicus
GAATATGGTATCTTAACTAATTAAAGCGTTGGCAAATTTCCTTTGTCCATGTCTACATACATCGCCAAACTATCTATGATAAAGTTTTGGTAAAAATCATCATAAATTAGTCGAAAATAACAGCACCAGAGATATTCTGCCGCTCAGGCAAACCCTTCCGTTAGCAAAATTAGTAACCCAAGAACGCGATTCAAATCTGCTCGTATCAAACAGCCAGTTTTTGTTTCATTTCACCAATTTAACCATTTTGAGCCACGGTTTAAGTTGATGCGCAGATTTTTTTGTGAAAGAGATCAATAATAATCTTCATGTGATTTGAATATGTGACTCCATTGACTGATTGAATGGGTTTCTGATAGTAATAAATTATATTCTTTTGCGAAAAATTTAAATATTCAGTCATAAAGTTGAACTGAGCATGAGCGGTAGAGAACATGAGCATGATTGACCGCCCGAGGCTGCTTCTCTGTTATTGCTAAATCAGCCGAGGCATTTCAAGGAAAATGTGTCGATTAAAATATATTTTTCAATTTGTTTTAATTTCCTATTTTTCTTGAATGTTTACGCAGTAATGCACAGAACCTTGACTAATGATGCCGTTTTGCCATAGAAGCTCCTCATTTTCGATCACAACTACGTTTCCAAATGGGTCTGAGTAAAAAATGACATAAATGGTTAAAGAAAAATTGCAAGACCAAAACGCTCAGTTTGATTAGTAAGCTGTATTTGGCAAAGTTGTAGCAAATAATTTGAACATTCTGAAAAATATATACACTGTAAAAAATATATTAAGTATCTCAAACTGCAAACATTAAAGTGAACAACAACTCACCTTTTTTTTAATAAAGCTCATAAGCTGGCGGTTGACTGTTCCTGTTGACATGACAAACAAAAAAGCCGTTAATAAACGTTTTTTTTTTTTTTAAGTGCTTCTTTAGAAAAAGGTAACTCGTCACTGATTTTTTTCCTTTGTTTTTCGAGCTACACAGTTTTCTTGACAATATCGAATACTGCTGTCGATGCCATCGTTTGTGGCATAGTTTGAGTCAAGTTCTGATTTCATTTTGTTTTCTGATAAAGGAACTAAAGAATGAAATTTTAGGTTCCTTAAATTTCTATCGCATTATTATATAGCAGGTATAGCTTTGTTGCCATGTTTTCATGTTCAGATTTTGTTCGTTAACCCAAGGATAGTTTTGTTAACTTTTCTTATTTTGGTTTTTAAAGCCTAATTTATATGTTTTATTAAAATTTAGAGTAACCCTCCGCAAACCTCCACAGCAACCAGATCTAGACTGAGCTCCTTGGTAGTGGACACTCTATAATCAGCCATAAACTACAAAAACAACAACAAATAAATTAATAATGGTTGAAAATACTTAAATTTTAATGAACGAAGAGACTAAACAACAAAATGTAAACAACGTGTGTGCTTCTAGTGGGTTTAAAATCCTTTTAAAGAAGCGCAACTCAATTAAATTCCACAATAAAAAATATATGTAAAGGGTGTTTCGATCAAAATTTGGTCGACTTAAACTCAATGCATTTCCTTTCATCGTGTGTTTTGCCCACTCTTCATTTTGAAGACATGTTGGTGTTGCATAATGCCTCTATTTTGATTTTGAGATTAGCAGTGCAGTTATCAAGGAAGAGAAGCAAAGCATCAAAATTTTGCACGTGCATGGCGAAAATCCAAACTACCCTCACGCCACGTTGGAAAAATTGTTGAAGTTGGCTTAAATCAACTGTTACCAACGTATTAAAAGTGTTCGGTGAACGTTTGTCGACAGCCAGGAAAGCTTGGATCGGGGGAAATCGAATGCCGGAGGCCACAGCGACGACAAAAAGATTTGCCCGCTGTTTCGAGTGGAACCCCAACCTCTCCGTCCGAGATATCGCAAAGAAGCTGGGAGTGGTGCCTTCTAATCGTGGATAGAGCTTAAAAACGAGCTGGACTGTCGACTAACAAGAAAGTGGTGACTCAAATCGCGACGATAAACCTTAAAAGTTCCTCTTGAGTGGACCACATAGATCGGGGAAGATTATCAAGGAGCTTGAAATGAAAGACGACAAGTCTTGAAGAGTGAAAACTATGAACTTTTCGTTTATTGGGAATCAATAGACTAGGTTGCTAGGGGCCAAGGGTTGGTTGTACTTTTTCATACCAAGTGAAACCCGTAATAAGCCCCTATATTTTGTTCAGACTACAGAGGAGCTTATTACGGTATTCACTTCACGGTAAAAACGAAGTGAAAACAAAAAACCTTATTACGTATGTCACCCAAGTGAAAACATATGAGAGAGTTCATCCGAGGTGACGATTCGAATGAACTCGGTGTTATTATGATTGCCACGGCACTATCACGCCACCTAAAACAGTGACGCAAATCGTAGATTTTCTGAGGGCTACTTCGATTTTCACTTCACCATCACTTCCACCTCACGGAGTTCATTTTTGATCACGGTGATACCAGTAATAGCATAAAAAAGTGAGGTGATGTGTGAGTGAAGTGAAGGTGATAGTGAAGGTGACAACCGTAATAAGCCCCAGAGTTTCAAAGCTATCTTGATGACGTTTTTCTTGATGATGTATTTTATACAAACCGTGCATCATGTTATAACTCTGCATTCTGCATTGATTGAAATGTGTAACATTTTGTAAGTACATGATTCGAGATGTTACATGTTACAACAAATAAAGCCAAAGCCCATGTGCACCGGCTTCCATTAACGTAGTTCATCCTCGAGATCGTCCCAGAGTGGTAGCTATACACTACCTTACCGGAGGTGACCACGATTGGAACCGCTTTGTCCAGCTTCACCACGTTACGAAGGCAGTCTGCTGTATGCACCATATGCTCGGATGCGCCTGAATCGAGGATCCAACGGAACTGGTCTAAATTCCTACCGTCATCTTTAGCATCGCCATTCGACTGCGTCACGAATGCCACTTCGGCACAAATTCCACTAGCAACGTTAGGGGCTTATTACGGTTTTCACCTTCACTATCACTTTCACTTCACTTGCATATCACCTCACTTTTTACCCTTCTTACACCAAAAGAAGGGTATTAAGATCGCTTGGAAACTCGACTTTTTATCCGAGGCCCAGAGGGCCAAGTGTCATATACCATTCGACTCTGTGTGTGTGTATGTGTGCGTATGTGTGTGTGTGCGTTACAAATAATGTCACATCGGTTTCTCAGCCATTTGTGAACCGATTTCAGTGCTGTTGACGGCAAATGAAAGCTACAACATTCCATAGAACGCTATTGATTTTTTTTTATTCGGACATTTCGTTACGAAGATATGAACGAAACAGTACTTGACGCCCTATTATAATAGTAATCAAACAGTTTAGTCTCCGATTACAAATTGAGCTATTTGTGAACCGATTTTAGTTTTGTTAGCGTCAAATTAAATAACTGGTCAAAATCTCATTATGATTGGATAATCCTTCATGGAGATATGACCAAAACAATACCCGAGAGCACATAATTGTGAGATGAAAATACAAGACCACTCACCCTAATCGATGCCGCTTGCATTCTTTTGTTCCGCATCAGGTGCGTTGTATAGCACATACAGCAGACAAGCCACACTATGCGACTCTATAGAATTAGAGCAGCATCGATTGGCTCGAGTGGTCCTGTTTTGAACTGCAACGAGTATATTCGAAAATTACACAAAGTCTCCATTTACTATAACTACACAGTTTTCAACGAACATGTACTTATTAAGCATCTTCAATCCATATCGATAATCAAAATTGACGCTTAGGATTGTCTAATAATTCATTCTATGTACTGATTATATGAAATTTCTAATATTTATGTAATATCCCCTTTTATATAACTTACATAAATAAGTCGTTAAAGACTATTAATGGCAATATTTTAAACACTTCGATGAACAATACGTCCAGGATTGACAAATAGATCATTTTATAAACTGAATATATGACATATCGAATATTCCTGGATCTTCCTGGAATTTTTGATGAAAATATGTATCCAGTACAATATTGGCCACATTTGAATTCGTAACTCTGGTGAAGTGTAAGAAGGGTTCAGTCTCACCATCGGTGGATTAATTCGGGTATTTTATGCTTTTATCACCGTGATCAAAAATGAACTCCGTGTGGTGGAAGTGATAGCGAATAATAATAAGAATAAGAAGTGATAGCGAAGTGAAAATCGTAGTAGCCCTCAGAAAATCTACGGTTTGCGTCACTGTTTTCGGTGGCGTGATGGTGCCGTGGCAACCATAATAACACCGAGTACATTCGAATCGTCACCTCGGATGAATTCTTCCATATTTTTTTCACTTGGGTGACATTCGTAATAAGATTTTTTGTTTTCACTTCGTTTTCACCGGGAAGTGAAAACCGTAAAAGCCCCTTAGCTTTCTCCTTCTTCGACTTTCAAGACAACTTCCGTTGGTCTGTGTCCTTTTTCATGGGGCAGCTTGATCTTTTGATTTTTTCTTTGTTTCAAGCTTTCGCTCAGCAGTCTGGGCTTCACAAAGCCGAGTGTGCATTCCTCCGCTGGAAGCGTTTCCCAAACTGTCACCAACTGTTGAAAGAATTTGGGCATCGTTTGGAGCAAGTTGAACACCACCAGCCACTCCGGCATTTCAATGTCCGCTGTGGCCAGCTTCCTGATGGTCTTCTCAAATCGCAGTACGTGATCTTCGATTGGTTCCGCTTCGCTGTACTTCATCACGGCCAGTTGTTTCAGAAGGTAAAACTGGCCAGAAACTCTCTTCTTCGCAAACACGTTCTGCAACACTGCCCAGATCGCCTTCGGAGTGGACTTGCCTTTCACGTACTCCAGCTGCGAATCAGTGATCTTTTCCACCAGCAGCGATATGCACCTTGCTTCTTGAAGTTTCTGCTCCGCAATCATCGTTTCCTTCTGCGCTTTCACCACCGCTGTGTCTTCGTTTGCTATCTGGAACTCCGGAATCTCCACTGCTTCTCCTCCAGTAAGGTCACCATCCGAAAACTCCAGTTCGGCAAATTATTTCCGTCAAAAAGGTGAATCTTCTGATTTTCGGACTGCATTCTGCTTCGTGGAAAAAAAAATTCAAATATTTTAAAAAACTCGTTCCTATGGTTAGAGCAATGCTGGGCCCATAACCTGTCGTGAATAGCAGAGCTAAGAGAAGACGTCCAGTCCGGTTGACGGTTTACTTTTGATAAGTTTATTTCTATACAGGACTGCTGTTAGTGCTAGAGTGTTAGATGTGTTAGTGCAAAAACATCACCATTTACCTGTCAAAAAAGACCGTTTTTTATTGGTCGCTGTGATAACCGCCCCTACCGCCACCGTCGAGTTATGTAAGAAGCAGGAAGTCTGTTGTTGGTTTGGCCGTGTTGCTAGTAGTCACTGCTTTTTCACTTTTTTCGTTTGTGATAGCTAGAACAAATGCGGAAATAAAAGTTCACTTTTGCAATGGTTTATTTGAGCCTTAAATCAGTTTGAAATGAAGTACAAAGTGATAAATTGTGGTCGCAGTGACGTGTAACATTCGGGTCATCGGTTCCCGAGAGATCCACTCGTTCGCCGAGAGGGAACGCAAGCATGGAAGACATTCTCTTGCTCAAGCTTTCTCCCCACAGAACTATGGTACGAATAGCCAAATTTCGCGACAAAAATCGATAACTCGAAAACCATTAGTTTTAGACATATGATGTCTTTGGAAAATTTTATTTTAAAAATAAGATCTATCATTTGGTTTGTGTTGAGACTAGGGTTGTCCTTTTATGTTCATAATAAAAATTCTAACTTTTTATTCTTATGAAGGAGAGGAATTTTTGCTCCGACAAACTTGTAGTTAACTTAATTTAACGAAACTTTGCTGAAAAAATCTAACTTCTATCTCATCTATGTATCGTTTTATAACAGTGTTTCTAACTTTCCTTAGGGTGTGACTTAAAAAAACAGTTTTTTTGCTCTAATTTTTTTATTTAAAATTCAATTTGAAAAATTAGTTAGGATGATTTTTAGGACATAAATGGACGCACATTTTCAAGATACAAGATGGTTGCTAGTTATTGTATAAAAAAAGTTGTAGAAGTTGAAGTGTAAAAAAAAACGTGTTTTCAAGATATCTTATTCCCTTATTTGCAAATACTTGTTTGTCCCCTTTTGTACCCTTGTGGAGTAAAACTTATTTTAAAATTGGTAGTTTTGCATTTTTCTGCATAACTTTCGATCAGCAGCATCAACAATTACCATCAAAGTGCCTAACATCGTGAGATTTTTATGAAACTGTTTATATTTTTAAGTAAACCCATCTCCATTTATTTATTACCATTTATATCACAGACAAACAGACATAACGCATTGAAAATTTTATACCACAAATCATCGTAACTAACACACCTGCGCCATCTATTGAGCACACTGTGAAGGGTGATAAAGCTGAACAGACAGGGGTAGTGTGCTAACGTCAAACGTAAGAGAATCAACTATGTGCGCCATCTGTGGCGATACTACCAACTAAGAAACATTTGAATTGACCGTTTAAAGCGTAATCGTTGAAGAAAATGCAAGAGGTATGACTATTTGTCTGTGTTGACATATTAATATTTGATGAAATTTGTCATAAGCAGACGGCAAAAGAAATGCCAATGGAACTTGGAATATTCCAATTGCCGTCACTCCGCCGGATGAAGCGTGGCTGGAAAGACCAAAAAAAAAAAAAGATTCAAAAGTAATGTGTATTATATTTTTGAATTTTTGATACCATCCTTTTCTATATATTCTTAGAGCCTGAAACTCTTGGACCTTTTCATTTAAAATATTGACATTTTTCAAACGTTTGCCCTATTGAATACTACCCAGTATAAAAAAACATCGACAAATTTTGTTTTTCTTTTAATTACTTTTTTCAATGGGATTACTGTGTAAACATATCTGGCAACACTGGAGTGACCCCTATATCATAGCAAGCATAAATTTATAAGAGGGCATCTCTTTCTGAGCTGGCAAGTCCTGTCCTTTATTTCTATATCAAACATCTTAAGGCTACTACGATTGAATTGCTTCAACGTTAACAAATGCCTGTCTCGCCCCTTGCTTTCTACTGTTTAGAAATGTGTAGAATACATTTTTGGGACCTTATTAGATTGATTCAGTAATCGAGTAATTTCGAGGTCAACTCGCTACAAACCTTTTGAAAAATCAATTTTCGCTTAATTGGGGGGTGACCCCGCCGTAGAGGTTAGCATCCATACCTCTCACGCTAAAGTCACGAGTTTGAATCTCACCCCCGGACAAGTTACGAAAATACCCAAAAAGGTATTTGAGTGACAACAACGGGAGATGAACCAGCCCTGGGCTGAAAATCTCGATAATCAAGGAACTAAAAAAAAAAAAAAATCGCATAGTTGGAACGAAAGTTATAAATCAGTGTTATTGACATTATTAATTAAATAAAACACCAACACAAACTCGTGTTTCGCTGTTTTAACAACTCTCTTTTTTTAATCCAACCTCCACGCTTAGTGTACGCATCAGTAGAGTATTGGTTTCACTCTAAATTGCTAATCGCTATGTTTTGGATTCTGAACGAAACACTCTATAAACCGTAATATTAAACACAAAGAAAAATCTAGTTATACGTTTTCATACTAAACCAGCCGTATACACATTTTGTACAGCTTCCGTCATAAACTTCCCAATCACTCCTAAGCCATCAAATGCATTCATCGCCTCGCTCACATTTCACAGTTTTTGATTGCCACACACCTCACACCTCCGCTCCAGTAAGTACTTTCAATTGCATTTAAGAAAAGTTTTTTCTTCTTATTTTTCCTCATTCAGATCCCCCACCACCATGCAGCCTGCTTAGACTGGGTCAACCTCAAGCACAAGATGGAAGAAAAGTTTTCCGCTCTTTCTACGTCATCACTACATGGACTGGGACAACCAGCGGCACCAGTAGCGGCGTGCGGTGGCATTGAGGAGGCAATCAACAAAAACAACTACACGAACTACGGCAGCTGTGGCAGCATCTTCATCCGCATCTACGCCAGCTCAGAACCAGCGAGGAAAATGAAAGCCCTCGAGTTTTGAACAGCATCAACAAACCGTCGGCGTGCGATCAAGAAGTGACGTGAAAATTCAGTCTGCGAGAAAAACGAACTCTCAAGTGTACAGCTCAACAACTAACTTCCTTCCATTTCACGAGTCGTGCTCCTCTTGCACTAACCCATATGGAGTGAATGTTATGAGAATTTTTCCATCAAAAATAAAACCATAACCGACATCAACGAGTGCAGCACGAAAAGGCGAGAATAGTTCCTGGTGGCTGTTGATCGGAGAATATTTCGTGAGTGCTGTAAGGTATACATAGTGCAGTGCGGTGGGTTGTTCGTGTCATCACCGCTCCGAGGAAGACACGCAAGGTGAGATCGCGGCCAGGTGGGTGAGCGTGCACAGTCTATTTTCCCAACGTCCCAACACGCGACATAAAACGGCGGTGGCAATCCTCCCGCTTCGTATGTGTGCTTGTAGTATTTCGCCTGAGGGACTGGGACATCTAAGAAGTGAAGAAAAGTAATAGGAGGCGGTGCGAGAACCATCCAAAAGTGTTTTGATAAATATTAGAGGAACATCATCGAGCAGGGAAAACATCAACATCAGGTAGGTTTTTTTATTATTTATTGGCAGGGATGTAGTAAGGGGTTGTACAAAGTTATGAGATTTTACAGGACGTCATATGCTGTGCTCGTTTGGGAACGTTCGTTTCGCTAGCAGCAGTTGAACACTTCACTTGCTACAGCTCCGAGTCCCATCGAGCCAGTGGACACCGACTCATAAACATCAATTCCGCGCGTGCTGAATAATAAATTTTACTGCCACTGCAACCTCCCCGGTTGCCAGCCCTGCTGTGGAGATCTAGATGCGATTGTTTATTTACATTGTGCTCACAGTAGGTAGTAGGAAGGTACCTATCTGGAAGATATGCTTTGATGGGACAGCTAGAGGATCCGAGATAGGAAGTCAGTGGAGGAAATCACAGTTTGTGTTTGTCCCCGCATAGGGTGAAGGCCCTCTTTGGGCAGAAGTTCTACGAGAACCAGATCATGGTGCTGTTGGTTTGGTTTGGTTGTGTAAAAGCGAACATGGTGTGACCGAAATATGATCCTATCCCTAGATATTTCAACTGGCTGGAAAACGACAACGAGCCGAGGGGTGGCCTTGTTTCTTGTTTAGAGATGGTGGAAAAGTTGGTACAACGTAATGACGTGCTGGGTGTAATTAATTCGGTAATTCAAAAGAAGACTATTAATAAGGAAGTAGCGGGATATTTATTGAGATGCAGCAGTTTGTTTCAATCCAGTTGGATTGCTCGTTTTGGAAAATAGAATGGTTGAATTTGTGCTTCTTTCGGGAACTTTTGCCCACTCACAATTTTTGTCCTTTTCAAGGCTTTTCCATAGCTGTTAATTGAGAGTAAAATGTGTATTTAGATGGGAAAATAACTGGATCTAAAATTATATTCAACGTATTGTAACCAATATAATTTGGTTGGATCCAGAAACATTGACGTCATTGAAAAGAATCAAATCTGTAACATCGAAACTGTTGAAACCCACTGTTGATGTGAGTTTTTCTTCCAGCAGCTCTGTTGAATCCCATAGAAACTCCCAGTCGATGATTTTTTCTCTGAATACTGAAGAGCTTTGACGATGTTCTTCAAATATTCGTCTGGTTGTTGGAAAAACTTTTATCGTTTTGGAGTAGAAGTGTTGAATGTGATGTGATTTGATGTGATCACATTCTTGGTTCTTTCTGAAAACCATGTGAATCTTATTGAAGTTAGAAATATTTTCCTGAAGTATATGAAACTTTCCTCGTTTGTAATCTTCTATAACTTGTAAAATTTCTTCGATTTTTGAGATGTCATGTTTTTCTGTTACTTTGAATTTTGCAAGAATTATAGAAGCTTCGCATAACTTTAATAAAATTGACAGTTCAAACACCCACACAACGAATTGACGGATCTCTTACAACTGTGTTAGATATTTCACCAGTGATGTTAGTAAAGACCGCATGCAGAGGCAATACAATTTCTGCAGCAACAGAATGTTCGAAAAAGGAGAAACGTGGATTGGAATGGCTTAGATTATGTATTTTGAGCATTTCCAGCCAGAAACGATAAAAATTATTGATTTTGTCTCGACAGTTTCCGATTTTAATGAAATTTGGTCAATATGTAAGTTTCTATCCCAGAAAACATTTTTCATCAAAAAATCCGAAAATTTCCTGGACTAATTTTCTATAAGGGCTTATTTTTTTTTTTTTTTAATCTTTATTTTACGTCGGCCTATTTCCTCACATGGTGACAATCACCGACGCCAGGAAGACGACTCCACCACCTGGACCCTACCTAACGACTCATGAATATGAACCGGGACCAACGGCTTTACTTCCCTTCCGAAGGAAGACGTGACCAGATTATTTCGCCTCAGAAAAACCACCGACGTCGACTGGGATTGAACCCAGACCCTACTGGGGTGCCAAGTAGCAGTCACGCTTACCACTACACCACCGACGCCGGCTATAAGGGCTTATGTAAAATATGAATTTAATTTTTTCAAAAAATCACAACATGTACACGATTATTTTGATCGAAATGTCATCTGAGAAGAAGTTGTAGGTCATTTAATGTTTTTCAATAAAATATACACTGAAACTAAAAAAAATGTAAATTCATGCTAAAAAATATATAAACCATTGATTTTTTCGGAGGCCTCCCCCTTCGAATTTTCTAAATAAATTTGGAAAAAAATTTGAAGTTATGTCTTCAAATCTGGTGAAGAATTTAGGATGGTCGCTTCTTTAATTTTTTAAATTTTTGTTTTTAAATTTTTACGAATTTTTGGAGTTCTGTGAAATCGCGTGTTTTCTAATACAACTTTACCAAAACCAGACTTTACGTATTTATTCTGTTAAAAAAGCATTTAGAAGCATATTTTCGTAAGCCCAGCCGTTCTGAAGTTATTGCGAATTTAATCAAAAGGAAATTTTGTTGTAATAATATTTTCAGCCATTTTCAAATGTTAGTTGCGATGTCCACAATACAATGTATGTTTCATGATACATTATTACATGATAGAACTGATGCTATCTGCAGGAAATGATCAAACTTAAAACTTCAAACCTCTTTTTTTTTTTGCAAAAACGTTTAATACATCGGGATTTTTTAAGCCCCTCGTTGAGAAGACAGCAGTCAGGTAAATTTTGATTTATACCCGTGCCTGGAACAAATGTCTTATAGGTACATTTCAATACAATGGAGTCTGCCATACATTTGCAATGACGATAGGTACAAAGTCAACAAAGTGCTCTATATTGGGAAGTTCATCACCTCATCAATTAAGTTTATCTGTCATAGCTTTTCAAGTTAAACAAGCTAGTTTATTTTCAAACATGGATAATACTTTCAAGAGTTTTAAACCTCTACCAAAATAGAAGAAGTGTGGTTTAGCGACTAGAAACATGACAGATGGTGTTATTGAAAAATTAAGATCTTTAGATTGTAATTAGATAATTCGATGCGAATCTGCAATAAGTGTCGTCTCCTAGTTTATCGTCCCCAACAAAAACCACCACCTTCGAATGATGAGGAAGTGCCTTCTACCAGTGGTGTGCAATCAACGAAACCTGTAAGTATGGAAAGTGAATCCATAGTCAATACCATCCCATCCGTTACGTCGCTAGCTTCCAACCCCCAGCAAAAAACCAAGGAAATTAGGGATGCAGTTAAGCGTCATATATTTGACGTTTTGGAAGATGAAGACCAAACAAATCTCATCGCCAACGGTTAAGGACTACGAGGTAATAATGAACCAGTTAAAGGAAAAGTTTGCCGTTCCTGAGTGTGCTCGCGATCATCAATTTTAATTTTTGTCCATATTGACAAAGTCTTGGACTACGCAAAGAATCGTGGATGAATTCAAAGTCAGCAGATATACCGCAACACAGATAAGGTTTATGAACATCTTTGAATATTATTTCATGTCAGGTTGGAAAAAATAATCAAAAAACTAATTTATTATTTCTTTCCTTGCAGGTAAAGGATTTAGTCGCCGAAGATGGACTATTATGTACAGTACGTCCCATAAAAAAAGGCAAAAATCCATACCTCAGTTTCAAATAAATTTTGTTCATAGAAAATGATAAAAAAAATTATAATTTCATTTGCGGAATCGTTGATTAAGCCTTTCATGAATACATTACTCAATATGTCCACCATTTTTCTCGATCACCTTCTCCAAACGGGAACGGAATCGAGAGCATATCTTCTCAATGTATGAGTCAGTCATAGAGTTCCACGCTTTGGTAATGGAAGCTTTCAGGGCGTCAACACTGGGGTGAGAATGTTTGCAGGCCTTAGCCTGAACATATGTCCATATTGAGTAATCCAAAGGATTCAGGTCCGGGCTTCTAGGAGGCCAAATGTCCTTTGGACAAAATTCCATGTTTTCCTTCAGCCACGCTTGAGTCCATTTTGAGGTATGACACGGTGCTCCGTCCTGTTGGAAAATGACGTGTTGGTGTGCTCCATAGTTGGCTTTCATCCATGGCAGAACGTGGTCCTTCAAAAGGTTCATGTAAACCTCGGTATTAACTTCTAATACAGCTTTGATAAATACTGGAGGCATTTTCAAGCCATTGCACGCAACTGCCCCGAAAACCATGACTCCGGCCGGATGTTTGGTTGTAAACTTGAATTTCACATTCTCTGGAACATCCTCAATCTTCTTCGGCGAAATAAACCTGTCTGTACGTGTGTTAGATACGGGATCGTTGGTGATCATTTTCTCATCGGAGAATACGATGATGATATGCTTCTTTTCTAATGCTGACACCAAACGTTTCGAACGCTCCAGCCGTAGTTGTTTGATTCGGTCCGTTACAAGGTGGCGCTTTACTCTTGCCCTGGACGAACATTTCAAGTCATCTTTGACCAATTGTTGCATTGTAGTTTTTGAAATATTGGCTTCCTTAGCCGATCCGGAAATTGGATCTGATAGGATTTCACCTCACTTTGTCTCTCACTGATGTGATGACCTTCGGTGTGCTAGCGGACCGTGGACGGCCACTTCCCGGCTTCCGGGGACGTGGTCCATCAAGGAGTGAACGTTGGATACGGTAAACGGTAGCCAGGTGGCATCCCACAATCGTTGCAATTTGTTTTACGGGCTTTAGGGCGAGCAGCAAGCTAGTCACAACCTCCTTTGCGTACATTTTTCTCAACTTTGTTACCACTGTTTTGTTTACATCGTCTCAGAGTATACAGTCAGATGATTACACACACGCATTATAACAGTAAAAATAATGTTTAAAGCTCCCCAAAAATAAGTTTTGAAAACTTTCGCATTTTGTTATGGGACATACTGTAAACTCCGTTTCAAATTAGGATATGGACTGAATGCAGATTTAGTACGTAAATTTTTTCAATTCTACGAAGATGACGATATCAGCAGAGTTATGCCGGGCCAAAGAGATTATGTATCTGTAGTGACACTGTAGGTAACACAAAAACGTCTCTTGACGATGTCACTCGAAGAGTCATACTTGCATTTTAATGAAACCCATATAGATGTTGAACTAAGCTTTAGCTCATTTGCAGCCTTACGACCAAAACATTGTAAACTTCTCAGTAAATCAAGATCCCATAACGTTTGTGTTTGTATACGAGTATAAATATATACGAGTATAAATATTGTGTAGCCTATTGGAAACTGAAATGCACGACTCGGGAGAATTCAACATTAACATAACATTTTACAATCGTAGTGCACATTAAACCTTACGTCAAAAGTACTGCACTGTATTTCCACGGTAGTGTGCCATATAACGCACTACCTGAGACGTTAGGTTTAACTTGCACAACTGGCAAAAAATCAAATATCATGAGTTATGCATTTCGGTTTTTAACTGGCGACACATTGCACCATTTAGTTTTATTCGTTACAAAAAATAGGACGTATATGTAGCATAATAAATGCAACCCGATAAAATTACATCACTTCCTAGTTTTCATAAGTATGCCTTTCCAGCCATAAATATATGTTTACAACATTCTTTCTAAAAGACCTTCTCAGAACCATAAACTGTAAGCTGACCTGGAAAGAAACCACCCAGGCAGCAACCCTCGGAACAACCTTTTTACATATTATTAAAACATGAACGCTAACGCGACTATTTGCCAGATGTTTGCCAAATAAGACGACCTAGGCGTCTTCGCTCACGATACTCTTTTACACATAGCTTTCTTTAAACCTAAATACGAGAAATACAATGAGATTCAAATCCAAAGTCATTGCGTTCAGACTTACGCATAGAACAATCCGAAGTCCGAGTCTTATCTCCACACATAACGCATAGACCCTTTAGTCTCAGTAGGCTGCAAATCCAATGGAATGGTCAAAAAAAAAAAAAATTGTCGTTGGTGGCTGAGATGAAGAAGTGTTCAATATATTGGATAGGTTTTTATTGAATTTTCGCTTGAACGATCCACTAGTTTTTAATTTCTTCCACCTGTGGGCGTCCATTGTGACACTTTGTTTATTTTTCACATAATGTTCTTTCTCAAGAATAAGGAGTGTATCGAAAATAAGCTATCCACAAACTTTCTTTTAAATTATGTTGAAAACCGATATTTTATTCATACAAAAAAATTGATCCTTTATTGTACGAGGTTAAACTTGAACATAATGAAGACCGGATGAAATTTAAGTTATTCCTTCACGAATGTTCGAACTTTGGATCGAATGCTCTTCATCAAGTTCCGGACAAGTGTTGCATCGAATTTTCTTGGACGCTTGAGCCCAAATTATTTTGAACTCCTGCATGTTCCCAGCTGCCTTACCAGTCTTCTTGAAGACCCTCTTCACGATTGCCCAGTAACGTTCGATGGGTCGAAGCTGAGGGCAATTTGGTGGATTGATATTTTTCTCAACGAAATCTATACTCTTTTCCGCAAGCCAATTGAGAGTGTTTTTGACATAGTGAGCCGACGCTAAATCCGGCCAAAACAGTGGAGGTGTACTATGCTTCTTATATAAAGGCAACAATCTCTTCTGGAGACACTCAGATCGATAGATTTCCGCATTTATAGTTCCGGTAGTGTAAAAAATGGTTGACTTCAAACCACAGGAACATATTGCTTGCCATACCAGTACCTTTCGACCGAATTTCTCCACTTGAATCGACCTGTCCGCATCGCTCACATCCTCCCCAACGACGGCAGTAAAGTATTGTGGACCTGGAAGGGTTTTTGAGTCCTCCTTTACATAGGTCTCATCGTCCATCAAAACGCATGCATCCGGACGCTGCAAAAGACGCGAATACAATTTCCGGGCCCTTGTTGCTGCTCGCTTCTTCTGTTCTGCACTTTGTTTCGAGATTTTCTGCTTCTTGTAGGTCTTCAGGTGGTTTCGCCTCTTGATACGCTGGATCATTCCGACACTCGTTCCTGCTTTTTTGGCCAAATCACGTATTGACATTGATTTGTTCTTCATGGTTAGAGATACCACTTTCTGCTCCAGTTTCTGGTTGGAAGAACCGGGTTTTCTGCCTCTTCCTGGTAGCTCATCCAAAGAATAGTGTTCCCCAAACTTATTAATGATGGTTTTAACACTCGCATGATGAATTCCAAACCGCTTCGCCAATTTTCGCATAGTAATACCCTTCTCACTTAGCCATGTGTCAAGAACCTTAATTTTCACTTCCTTTTCAATACGCGACATTTTGAAAACGCAGAATTTGAACCGCACAAACAAGTAAACAAAAGAAAGCTGACAGTTAAACGCACAGCATGCAGTGTTCAGAGCATAAACAACCATCAAAAATACATGCGTACAACGCAAATGTATGTGGATATCTTATATTCGATACACTCCTTATGTGCTCTTATTTAAAATCAAATGGTTCTAAGAGAGTTTTATGGTAGCATTTCCAAGATACATTCATCTTAAAGAAGAATATCATAAAACTTTTACAAAATTTTTATCAGGTTTTATACAAGTTGGGAAACGATGTCTTGAGAGGGGGATCAAGTATCTTATAAAATTACTTATAAGGTGAATTACACTTATAAATGATGTAGTTTTATGGAGGTTTCTTTAAGTGTTCTTTAATCACTCTTAAGAACCGGTAATCAATTAAAACCAACTTAACTTGGAAAATGCCCTGATAAAACCGGATGAACTCCATAATGCTTTCATAAAACTACCATAAAACATGTATAAAACCAATTTGCATTTGAATTGCTACTTGGGAGGGGTAGACAACATAACTAGGATAGGCAAATATATGGTCAACTTTGGAGTGCTCTAACTTCACGAAATATTGACCGATTTTAATTCTCTTAGAAGAATTCGACGGAAAAATTATTGAATTTTTATATTTCAGTAATGAGAATGGCCATGATTCCCGAATACCGGAGATATTCAGGGTTTCCGGAGGGGACGTTTCACATGTCGATTTTCTGGTAAAATTTTGTACAGGATGCCATTTAGAAATATTTTTTTCTAGTAAATACGCAAAAAGCGGTAACATTTTTCAAGCGAATGCTACGTTGAACTCAAAAATCGGCCTTAAGATGGCCGAGATATGGCCATTTTCCTGGAACAGGTTCCTCTGAAGGGTTCTGGATGTGGCCAGATCTTTCTTTCATTCAAAACATGCCGTGTGACACCTCGTTCTTCTTCTTTTTTCATCACAAAGCTTTCCTCATGCTGAGAGTGGACATTTGGATACATTGGTCACTCCCGGGGCCACCGGAATGTTCCCGGGGGAACCTGTAGCAGAGGCCAATTACATTTTGACGCCAAAACATACCGTGCGACAGCTATATCTTCGTGATTTTTCATAAATAAGGTTCTGGTATACTATAAAAGACCATTGGCCACATTAGCCGCTCCCGGGAGCACCAGAACGACCCCGGGGGAACCTGTAGCAGGGGCCAATTACATTTTGACGCCCAAGCATGCTGTGTGACAGCTCTTTCTTCTTCTATTTTCATCAAAAAGCTTTCTTTAATCTTAAAGTGGACATTTGGACACCCTGGCCGCTCCCGGGATCACCGGAACGTCCCCGGGGGAATCTGTAGTAGACTTATTACATTTTAACACCAGAACGTTTCCAGGGAAACCGGTTTAACACATTAGCAACCCTCGAAACCACCGATACGCCCCAGAAGAACATTTTGTTGAAACAACTGTGTTTTCGTATCTTAACATTATGTGTTTTTTATTTTTCGTATTCACGAATAGTCGTTAGAAAAATATGGCCTTTAACAAATGAAAGTTTTCTGTATTTCTCTACTGTTTAATAAGAATGCCTACTAATACGGCGTTGTCCCGCCATTTTCTTGGATGACCGCTTGGATTCGTCTTGGAATTGACTCATACAGCTTTTGAATGGTTTCAATTGGAATTCGGTACCATTCTTGGATTAGAAGATCCTCGAGCGCTTTCAGCGACGATAGAGGAGGAAAAACGCTGCACATTCGAGCTTCCAATGTGGACCAAAGTGGCTTGAAATCAGGAGAGTATGCTGATCATGGCAGATGCTTAAAGTCCTCACCGTGTTCCTCATACCAAGACTTGATAATACCGGCAGTATGAATGGGCGCATTGTCATCCTGAAAAATTCCTTCACCGTTCGGAAACACTTTTTTCATCATGGGCAAAACCTAATAAGATTCATGTCCAAAGTAATTTTCACAAAAATTACAACATTATAGCATGAACCTGATCGCCCAAAACTTCTTCATAATCATTAGCAGTGATCTTTCCTTTCATGACGATGATTGTCCCAACTGAGTACCACAATTGCAGCAGGACCACAATCTGCAGACATTTAAATAAAAAAAAAATAATTATTATTTTTTTTTATAAAAACCTTTGTTTAATTTTTTTTGTTTTTTTTTTAATTTTTTTTTTTCTGCTTGTTTTATTCTTTTTTTTTCTGTTTTTTTTTTCTTCCCTTGGGGTGTGTTTTAAAAAAAAAAAGGTTTTTGATGTTTTTTTTTTATTTCTTAGAAAAAATCATATTCGAAAAATTCTACTTAAAAAAAAGCTCTTTCCTTCTTCATCAAAAATATATATTAATTTACAACCTAGCAGTTTACAATCATTCATTTCCTATTTCACAGACATAAAGTATCATTTATGGGTCCAGATGAACAAGAACTATCGAAAAATTCATTTTTTTATCTTTTTGTATGTTTGTTTTATTAAGATTCAGTTTTTGGATTCATACTCATATGAAATTTATTTTGCCTTATTATTAGCTGTTTTCATTATGATATTAATACACATCTAATTTTTATTTTCAGTAACATACCAGTAGATGTCAGATACATCTTGTACCTACGTTTATTATGTTCTCTGACTATTATTGTGAAAACAAATTCTAATCTTAGTAGATCTTAATCCAATAGAAACTTCAAAAGTGGAAGTCTTTCGATGAGTGGATGTTCAGCTTAATTACGGATATATGTATTCTACTATAGTTTACTGGCCAGCTGGTATTATTATTTTATATTATAACGTCAGTTTATTATTTTATGTTATGATATTAAATGATGTGACATAATTGCATTTAAATTCATTTCATTAAAATCACTATTTCCGATGAAACACATATTGCAAGGAAACGGAACAGCACATCGAAATTTTAGGTTTACTTTTCTATTGCTATATAATTTCAGATCATTCATAGGTATCCCAAGTTTTATGAGATAATTTAATAACATTTTTTTTTCTCGCAGCTACATTGTCTAACTTTCAGGTCCACAAATGGAAGTGCTATTATCATTCTTATATTCATTCACTATATTATTTATCATTATAATATTCATTCACTATATTTTTATAATTATAATATTCACAAGATTTTAAATATTACTATATGACACTGAATATATATTGGGAATGGAGGGAGCATCAGGGTATCACTCAAGCTGGAATTGGACAATGGAGTGGTATGACAACCGGCGTCTAGGAGGGAACAAACAGTATCATTTTCTTTATCCTACCGATTCGATTGTGATGCTGTGAATTCTACTCCAACAGTTTCAGTGAGAGTGACGCGCCCTTCTTAACAAGCCATCCCGTAGAAAGCTTAATAAGTATAGCGAATTGGGTTATTCGATTTGTTGGATCGTATCGTTGGAAGGAGAATCTCATGTTCCCGCGGGTTTCGCGTAAGTGTCTCTGCTTACGGGTCCGCCCCACCGTTTTTGGCCCTTCATACAGCGTTACTGTGAATGCAACCCGGTAACTCAATTTGATCTTGCTATTAAGTGGAGCTGCATACATGACAAGGTCTTAGAAGGGATGGTGGCTACCTTACATACATACATTACATACATGATTGTCCCAACTGAGTACCATGATTTGCCCCCCCAACATAAAACACCCCCCCCCGTGCTTCACAGTTGGACGCAAAAAATCAGTTCTGTATGCCTCTTGCGGTGTTCTCCACACAAAAACCCCCTGTGTAGGAGAAATGGGTGTGAGGGTTGTTTCTCGGGTTTATCAATTTTTTTTATTTTGTATCTGTGTGTTGTTTGTACTCTGTGCGCGCGTGCAATAGATTAGGTGGGTTGATCTGGGAGATATTGGTTTGTGAGAGCGGGGCGGGGGTGTATGAGTTTTTGGTGTGGCGTTTCCAATAAAAAAATAAAAAAAAGGTCGTGCGTTGTGGGGTGTAAGTTAGGGGGTGGGTTTTTTTTACTCTACTTTTTTTATCATCCGTTACCGTTCGCTTGAGAAATGTCCTTTGCCTGGCATCTAATTTCTTTTTACGTCCACACGCACTTTTATTTGCCGCCGTTTTACCGTCCTTCAAATACTCAGCCATAATACGGCAAACCGGTTGACGCTGATACACCCACTAATTTTGCTATCTCAGATTTTGAACCTCCAGTTTCTCGAGCACCGACAATTCGGCCACGTTGAAATTCCGAAAGAGTTGTAAACATCGTACGTGTTCACTACTCCGCGTTCACTTTTTTATGACGAAGTAGATATTTTTGCGAAATGACAGGTTTCAAAGACCGGGCAAATTTTGATGATGACGGCCCATAGAATAATTACGTAAGGCATTTTTATGTAATTCTCGATTTGTTACACACAAATTCGAAAAATATTGTATGGGTTGTAAGAAAAGATAGCCCCCCCCCCCCTTCCCCTAAATGACCTCCCTT
Source organism: Aedes koreicus (assembly GCA_024533555.2). NCBI lineage: Eukaryota > Metazoa > Arthropoda > Insecta > Diptera > Culicidae > Aedes > Aedes koreicus. The sequence continues at coordinate 20,244 of JAHHFK020000090.1, forward strand.
ACGTATTTAGTGTATGGCCCCATATTGATGTTGCGTCTCACAGCTGTTGTGTAAGGACTGCATCGTTAATTATGAGTACACCTTTGAGGTTCTGTATGAAAAAGACTATGACTTATTTTGACAGCTGTTTAGTGTCAATGTGTTGCTTGCTTTGTAAACAAACGAAAACCTTAATTAAAAGTTAAAGTTTTACTTCAAGTGGAACAATGCGAGGTCTTACGGAAGAAAAGCGAAAATCGATTGTGACCAAGTACTGCACTGAAAAGGGATTGCGCTAAGAAAATTAGCAAAAGAAGAAGGTGTTAGTGTCTGTGCGGTCCAAAATGCCAACCGGTTTGTTATGCATACATTGAAGGACTTACCCGGCCGTGGTAGAAAAACAGGTGCATCAACCCTCAATTTGGACAAACAAATTTGCAAAGTTTTCGAAGGAAAAAAGGAGGTATCCATCAGAGATTGCGCAAAAAAGTGTGGAAAGACGATTGGAATGATCCAACTCGCAAAGGAGCGAAATTCCCTGAAGACGTACCGGAAACAAAAATGTCCGAAACGCAGCCAAATTCAGGCGGATTCTGTGAAAACTCGGGCTGTACGATGACGTTTTGAGCAAAAATGACATGTGCATTATCATGGATGACGAGACGTACGTCAAATTGGACTACAGGGCACTTTCAGGGGCACAGTGAAGCGTGGAATGGATGTCCCAAATTCGGAGAAATCGATTTTTTGCGAAAAATTTCGAAAAATAGGTGTTGGTGGAGATGATGAAATCGACACCTTTTTTCTCTACCGCGAATATGAACGCCGAAATGTACCGGAAGGAATGCCTGCAGAAACGAATTCAGCCACTTATCCGAAAACACAAAGGATCGACACTGTTTTGGCCTGATTTGGCATCCTGCCACTATGCGCGTGCCACCTTGGACTGGTATGAAGAGAACAATGTCCAATTTGTGGAAAAGGCGATGAATCTTCCAAATTGACCGCAAATAAGGCCCATTGAGAAATTTTGGGCTTTGATGAAAGGAAAGCTGCGGATGAAAGCTAGAGGAGCAGATGACATCATCAAGTTAAAAAAAAACTGGGTAAACGTAAGCAAAACCATCGACGGAAGGGTTGTGCAAAACCTCATGAGGACCATCAAGAAGAAGGTGCGAGAGCTGGCCAGATCTACGAAAAATTAAATGAATACTGATGTAATGGGCTTTTTTGATGGTCGATAAACAATGTAAATGAATTCGAGTTGCAAAATAAATAAATCATTTTTAAATACAGCAATTTAAGGTGTACTCATAATTAACGATAAAGTCCTGACGTGACGTTTGTTTTTTCGCTGCAAAACAGCAAATTGAAAATTATAAAAAATACTGATATTAAAACTAACAGTAGTATCCAAAGTAGTTTTTGAAATTAACTGTGATGAAGCAATGTTTTGGAAGTCAACCGAACCAAACCGGTCGGGTTCTCTGTTTGATCAAAAAATAGTCGTAGTCGTTGAATTTTGTGGATCGTGAAAATAACATTCCATAAATGGTGAAAAATATAGCGGGGCTGACATTGACTGAGTGGTTGGAGAAAAACATTATCAAAAAGTCGCAAAGAACAAAACACGGAGAACAAAACGGTCCATTTTTTAACTTGTGCAAATTTTCTGTGGCTCATCGACCCAATTCGTGTGTTTCTTCGACGGATGACTGTGTAAGTTCGTGACTTTGCAGTGTTATGGAAATGGCTGTCTGCTTGCTTCTCATAAATGGTGTACAGGATCCAGAAAAACTCAGCTAAGTATTATATTTAAGATGTACATAGATTATCCAGCCTACCTGGGCTGTACAACACGTGGAATTGAAGGTCTGAATATATTGATGCAGTTCAGGCCCAACTTTGGGTTTTATTTTACTTGGCATGCTTCGTTTCTGTCTCACTCTCATATACCGCATTGACGTCGTAACGTTTGATGTTTTCAATCGTAGTGCAGAAAGTGTTTTAAATGTATATTATCCATTTCAGATTTTTGATTTATTCACCAAAAATCTGCAATTTTTGGTTTCACGTGAATAGCCAATCCCATTGATCTCAGATCTGATATTCAAACTCACGGTTAATTGAACAGATGCAGCTTCGAACGGAGATAATGGAAATCAGCTTCTGTCCGGTCAGCTGAATTTCTCCTGACAAATCATCACCAATTATCCAAATTGGTTTCCATGCAGTGTTGAAAAAATTCCCTGTCTTCCTTGTCTAAAAAGCCACGATTACTCTTCGTGAGTGGCTCCAACAGCATCCTTAAAGTTGCCTTAAAGACTGCCCCAGATAGTATGGGCGCATCCAGTTTTCTGTAAAAATATTACACAAGTATTGGAAATTCAATTTTTATTAGATATACTTTCAACATTTGATTAACACATCTGGTTAGTGTTCTCAATATTTGCAATCTAGCGATTGTTTGCTAGCTGACGTTCTTCATAAGATTCAGCACAAACTTCTTAGCGACAAGTTTTGATACTTTTTTACTACCTTTTTCAAAGTGTTGAATGGTATCTGCTGTTGAGACATGTTTTCTAAGATGTGCCTTCGTCAAAAATCTTCAACTGGTCGAATTTGCGAGCAATTAGAAGGGTTCATGTCCTTTGGGCAGACATGCCACACATTAACAATTTTCAATTTCCATGCTCCAAGTCAATATGAAAGTAGTGATTGCACATTGGTTCACTATTGTAGAGCCCCTCGATCTAAAGTGCGCGTTGCGGTCTGCACCCAGTTGTGCCTTTCGGTGGTTGAGTTTTTGTTTTTGTTTTGATTCGCAGGGTGGTTGAGACATAGTATTTGAGGGTGTGCTCGTGTGAGTTGCGTTATTTGGGGCGAATTGAGCTTGCGACCGATGTGCAATTGCTTCCCGAGCCAAATACTATATCCGAGTGTGTGTGTGCCTGAGGGGGGGCAAAAAGGCTAGGACAAGAGTTAGTGCTCATGCCCCAACGGACTGATAAGCTCTCATGCAAGGAGAGCCTGGATACAAATAGGAATTTCCTGTTTTGCAGCCCACAAAAGCGGACAGCAAAGGAGTGCATTTACTTTCTTAGCTTCGGCACTCCCAATGACCTATATACATATAAAAAGAAATATGCTTTCTCGCCAAGGAAAGCCTCCCTCACAATCCCATCAAACTTCCAACTCCAGATGTCTATGAAGGTAGCTTGAGTTCTCAGCATCTTCTTAAGTAGGCATCTAATCAACACTTCCCTCCCATCCCATGCTGATCATAAGGACCTGGCCAGGTGTTGTGCAAAGAAATCGATGGATGAGAAGCCTGTCACACACAAGGCAGCTCTTCTGGCGCTTCCTTCGTCTCTACAACAGCCAACCCAGGATTATGTATGGTCGGAAAATGCTATGCTATGCTATGCTATGCTATGCTATGCTATGCTATGCTACTCATAATTAACGATAAAGTCCTTATCTAAATACTGTCAAAACTCATTCATAAGTCAAAAAATAAGATGATCAGAAACGTCTCAAAAAAGGGCAAAAATAATAATGTATAAATCAAATAGGGAGAGATCTCTCAGTACTGGACAGCTTTCGCAAAACGCCGGACATTTTTCAATAACTGATTTTCATAATACCAACGGTATATTTTAATCAACAATATGCGTAGAGCATTACAGAAGGAATAATGAAGAACCGCACATGACGAGACATGTCAAATGTACCGTTGATACCACGAAAATCTTAACTGTCCAGTATTGACGGATGTCCGGCGCTAGGGTATCTCCCCCTACTGTGTCAGATCATTAAATGCTTTGCGATGAAAAAATAAACAAGAAAGAGGTAGTTTCTGACCAGCAGAAACGTGTGGCAACAAAGGTTGGATTAAAAGTAAATAAATCGAAAACTAAGGGCACCTTCAACGGCGATCCAAATCGTGGATTGGATTTATTTTTTTAGACCAAACGCAAAAACATCGCTGCACCGGTGTTGTAAATTTCGTTTTATACTGGATCTATTTTGCATCATTTCAAAACTGGTATATGTTTTGATCTATTCTTGCAGCAATATGGCACAAGAAAAATACCGTTCCGAAAAACTACTCGCTACTTGATAATACCAATTATTGAGTGAAATTTCAGCTTTTACTAAACAATAACTCTATTTAATTGAGTATATTCTGAGGTATATTTGTGAGCCAAAAAGTAACCGTGTTTGCTGCGTGTGATGGTGGCGGTGGACAAGAAGCTGTGTCGCTCGGATACTGATAATTACCTCAAGTTTCTCCCGGGGTAGTGAATTGCCTTTTCGTTTCATTCCTAAATAACGAATGCTTGTCTTAGTTTTTTTTTTAAAGCCACTGCATATTCCGGAAAACGCTGACTAAATCGAAATGCGGAGGTCCCGTGATTCAGAATAGTATTTCAATTGCTTGGAAATGAAATGTAATGAAGTTTTTAAAGTAAACAATCTGTTTATTGATAGATTGGTCATGATAAGCACTTGCAAATAGCTCATACATATACATACATTTCGGAGAAGCCTCTAGTTGATTCTAGTTGTCGCATAATGTCCAGGAACACCTCCTTTGGCATGCGGAAAAAAGGGGTTCTCGTTGTAGGTTTGCGTGTCGCTAAAGTAGTCCTGAAACAGCTTCTGATGACCGGAACGGAAATCACGGTCGACCCTCTCCGTTTCGACTCTTGTTTATCCGCTGCCAAATCAGCATTATATAATATATTTTTAATGAAATGCATGCATTCACACACTCACCTTCAGCCAAACGAAAGAACAAGTATTCTTCATCGTTAGCTAACGCGCACTACTGGCATTAAAAATTATTTGGTCAAACCAATCAATGGCAAAATGTTTGTGAAAAATCTGCGATTCCTGAAAAAAAAACTTTTGATCTCTGATGAGGAATGATCGACAGGATGACAGGTGTTGGCAGGTATAACAACAAAAAAAACAACAACACCGGTGCGGGGAATGCAATGTTGATCTATTTTAGCTAGTTCTATTCAAGTTTCGCTGATGCAAATCAAGTATAAAATTGATCTAAAAATAGACCGCCACTGAAGATGCCCTAAGTATCTGTTTACAGCAGCAACCAAGCGTGATAGAGCTCCATTAGGACGATGGTAGATGGTAGATGAGTTTGAGTACTTCAGTTTACTGTTGAAGTCGTATGACAAATGCACCAGAGGAATACGCTTTGCTGAAAGTCGTGGTTACTATGGACTCCACAAGACCCTGACTGCTGATGAATTTTACCCTCGTACTAAGTGTACCATGTACAGACCACTGATACGTCCGCCAGTTCTATACTGGCATGAGACGAAGCATAGAAAATCAGTTCTATAGCTTCTTCACTACTTACTTAGGTTACTGTGATATGGATGATACAAAAAAGGCAGCCCTAAGTTTGCACCTTTAAACTGAAGAAATGATCCATGAAAAATTGAAATTCGTTCCATAAAAAACGTATTTATGACCCATAAGGCCCTGATTAAAATCCTTAAAAAAATTAAAATGATCCATAAAATACAGCAATGTGGCCCATACTTAATATAAATTTTAGCAATAAAATGTCAAAAATGTACCGTTATATATCTAGGGTATGATCGATAAAAGTGTACGGATTACCCATAAACATATTGCAAATGTTCCATAAAAGGTTCAATATCATTCTTTAAATTTGAAAAATTGATCCTTAGAATGAAACGTTTGTAAACTAAAATATATGCACATTTTCAATTAATTATTGAAAATATTCCATAAATAAATCGTCTATGATCCATAATAGGTTTGAAAAATGAACCATAAACTTCTTAATATGGTCCATAGCAAATCACTTTTGTGCAATTAAATTAATATGTATGATCCGATCCATAAATTATGCCGGAATTTTTCCAATTTTGGGTTTAAATTTTTTTAAATTTTAACTACAGGGAAATCGATCCTGGACTGCACTACTACTCAGATTGATTAACATGTCCGTTCCTTTAGCAATGTGGCTTAAATAAGGAGTGTATCGAAAATAAGCTATCCACAAACTTTCTTTCAAATTTTGTTGAAAACCGATATTTTATTCATACAAAAAATTGATCCTTTATTGTACGAGGTTAAACTTGAACATAATGAAGACCGGATGAAATTTAAGTTATTCCTTCACGAATTTTCGAACTTTGGATCGAATGCTCTTCATCAAGTTCCGGACAAGTGTTGCATCGCATTTTTTGGACGCTTGAGCTCAAATTTTTTTGAACTCCTGCATGTTCCCAGCTGCCTTACCAGTCTTCTTGAAGACCCTCTTCACGATTGCCCAGTAACGTTCGATGGGTCGAAGCTGAGGGCAATTTGGTGGATTGATATTTTTCTCAACGAAATCTATACCCTTTTCCGCAAGCCAATTGAGAGTGGTTTTGGCATAGTGAGCCGACGCTAAATCCGGCCAAAACAGTGGAGGTGTACTATGCTTCTTATATAAAGGCAACAATCTCTTCTGGAGACACTCAGATCGATAGATTTCCGCATTTATAGTTCCGGTAGTGTAAAAAATGGTTGATTTCAAACCACAGGAACATATTGCTTGCCATACCAGTACCTTCCGACCGAGTTTCTCCACTTGAATCGACCTGTCTGCATCGCTCACATCCTCCCCAACGACGGCAGTAAAGTATTGTGGACCTGGAAGGGTTTTTGAGTCCTCCTTTACATAGGTCTCATCGTCCATCAAAACGCATGCATCCGGACACTGCAAAAGACGCGAATACAATTTCCGGGCCCTTGTTGCTGCTCGCTTCTTCTGTTCTGCACTTTGTTTCGAGATTTTCCGCTTCTTGTAGGTCTTCAGGTGGTTTCGCCTCTTGATGCGCTGGATCATTCCGACACTCGTTCCTGCTTTTTTGGCCAAATCACGTATTGACATTGATTTGTTCTTCATGATTAGAGATACCACTTTCTGCTCCAGTTTCGGGTTGGAAGAACCGGGTTTTCTGCCTCTTCCTGGTAGCTCATCCAAAGAATAGTGTTCCTCAAACTTATTAATGATGGTTTTAACACTCGCATGATGAATTCCAAACCGCTTCACCAATTTTCGCATAGTAATACCCTTCTCACTTAGCCATGTGTCCAGAACCTTAATTTTCACTTCCTTTTCAATACGCGACATTTTGAAAACGCAGAATTTGAACCGCACAAACAAGTAAACAAAAGAAAGCTGACAGTCAAACGCACAGCATGCAGTGTTCAGAGCATAAAAACCCATCACAAATACATGCGTACAACGCAAATGTATGTGGATAGCTTATATTCGATACACTCCTTATTGCTGTAAAAGAAGGATCACTCTGGAGAAGATTTTCAATTTTCAGAAAGCTGACTTACTTTTGCGTTCTCACGTTCTTTTACGACCGCAACACAAATCAACACAAAAATGACTCTGGTGAAAATCCACAAAACAACATAGAAATGACCCCTTAAATTCATCAATTTGATCCGTACTTTTAACAAAATTCAGCAATAAAATGTCAAAAATTAACCGTTATATATATCAAGGAAATGATATATACATATAATTGTTCGGATTTCACATTAACATATTACAAATGACACTTAAAAGGTTCAATAACTTTCCTTAAACTTGCAAAATTGATCCACAGGATGTAACATTTCTGCACTAACATATGTGCATATCATCCATAAATTATTGTACATGTTCCATTAATAAATTGCCAATGATCTCTAATAGTTTGTATAACAAATCATAATTTTAAAAAATGATTCATAACAAACCAACTTTGTGCACTTAACATTATTTGATCTCCCCGCAACAGCGACACATGCTTGTCAAGAAATTTGGTAAAGAGCTTTCCTGCACATAAAGAACTACAGGTTAAATTTACGACTTGATTAAACTGTTGTTTCAGAAAATTTGATTTAATTTATGCCAGGCAGACGCTTGCTGTCCAACTCGCTATCGCTCGTCGGAATTAACTACCAAAAAACATCCTCCGTTTGCCTTATCCTGGGCAAATGCTTGAATCAGTCGTTTGCTTGGAATCTAATCTACGCTATGTTAACACTTTGGATGTCGGAAACATCGACCGCTTTCTGCCGCCTTAGTTCTTCAATCCTCAATACGGCTACTCAAAAACTCCGCTATGCTTCTTTAGCAGCAATATTTTATCCGGTTACCTAAAAGAACGGACATGTCACTAAATCTGAGTAGTAACGCAGTTAGGGATCAATTTTACAATCTTGATGGATCAAAATTAACAAATATAGTGCCCCACCCTGTAAAAATGCAGGCATAATCTATGGATCATTCCATATAGCTTAGCGAACAAAGCTGATTTACTATATATCATTTGTATAAGCTTATAGTTCATTATTCATCATTTTATGGATCATTGGCAATTTATTTATGGAAAATTCCAAATACTTTATGGAACATGCGAATATATTTAATTGCACAAAGGTTACATAATATGGATCAATTTTACAAGTTTAAGGAAAGTTATTGAGCCTTTTATGGATCATTTGCAATATGTTTATGAGAATTTTTTAAAGGGTGATACGGTCAAAATTTGGTCAAGGGAAAACGCGTGTAAATCGGTGAAATCGTTTATTTAAAAAATCAAATTAAATTTCTTTTTCAAGTTCAATTAGTATAAAATTCAGGAAAAATATTCAGTTAGGCTTCCGCTTTTCCAAATCCGAATTGCCGGGCCTTACGCTTGACCCTGCCATCAGATTTTGTACAGCCACCTTGTCCACCTTCTTCGCCGCAGAAAGCCAGTTTGCCTTGAACTGCTGCTCGTCCTTAGCAGTTTTTTGGTCTTCTTTAGGTTCCGCTTGACAATAGCCCAGTATTTCTCAATTGGGCGGAGCTCTGGCGTGTTGGGAGGGTTCTTGTCCTTGGGAACCACCTGCACGTTGTTGGCGGCGTACCACTCCATGGCCTTTTTACCGTAATGGCAAGATGCCAAATCCGGCCAAAACAGTACGGAACAACCGTGTTTCTTCAGGAAAGGCAGCAGACGTTTATTCAAACACTCTTTCACGTAAATTTCTTGGTTGACAGTCCCGGAAGCTATGAAAATGCTGCTTTTCAAGCCACAGGTACAGATGGCTTGCCAAACCAGATATTTCTTTGCGAACTTTGACAGTTTCGTGTGCTTGAAAATATCTGCTACCTTTCCCCTTCCTTTTGCCGTATAAAACTCCTGTCCCGGAAGCTGCTTGTAGTCGGCTTTGACGTAGGTTTCGTCGTCCATTACCACGCAGTCAAACTTCGTCAGCATCGTCGTGTACAGCCTCCGGGATCGCGCTTTGGCCGTCGTATTTTGTTTATCATCGCGATTTGGAGTCACTACCTTCTTGTAAGTCGATAGTCCGGCTCGTTTTTTGGCTCGATGCACGGTTGTAGACGATACACCCAGCTTATTTGCGGCATCTCGGAGAGATAGGTTAGGGTTTCGCTTGAAACTACCGGCAACTCTCTTTGTCGTCTCAGCGGCTTCCGGTTTTCGATTTCCCCCGATCCAGACTTCCTGGCTGTCGACAAACGTTCCCCAAACACTTTAATTACATTTGTAACGGTTGATTTGGCAACTTTTAGCGATTTTGCCAACTTTGCGTGCGAGTAGCTCGGATTTTCGCGATGCGCGAGCAAAATTTTGATACGCTGCTCTTCTTGCTTGGACGGCATTTTGACAACTGAAGAGTGAATTCCAAAATCAAAATAGGAGCAACATTCTACACACACACACCTTCAAAATGAGGGGTGTTCAGGTTTTTTAAATGCAAAATTGAAAGAAATACGTCAAGTTGATATTGACCAAATTTTGACCGTATCGCCCTTTAGTAGTATGAGAAATAGATCATGTGGAGAAAGGGATTGGAGGGAAAAGGGGAAAGAGGGGAGGGGGGGGGGGGGGGGGGGGGGGGGGGGGGGCGTACGATGTGATGGGCGGGGGGGGGGGGAAGGGGGGAAAAGGATGGGGCGAAAGATGCGGCTGGTGAGGTCGGGCATCAAGATGGATATCGCTTTCGACGGGTGGAATATTTATGAAAAATGAATTGTATAACGAAGATGATTTTTTTTATTTCATTTTATCTTTTGCGGATGGATGTCGTGTTTTTCGCATATTTGATGTATATTACCACTTGGGAGAGTCGGAACTCCGTGGGTGGTCCACAGCTGGATGCTCAGTGATGCGTTACATTACAGGTGGACAGCTTCCCAGATTTATTACACCAGCTCTAGCAATGCGAGAAAAAAATAAATTCGGAGACGTTAATGAGATTTTCCAAGATCAAACGGATCGTCGGTTCTCACTTTGACGGTTCTGGGTATCCCAATTCAAGGGAGCTGTAGCATCCCTGTCTTAATCCTATGGTGCTACTGTGGGCGGGGATAGAAGCACCACTGATCCTGATTTGATGCCTCCCGGCGGGCAAGAAGCGATGTAGAATATGTAGCTATGAGGAAAAAAAAACTACAGAGAGCTGCGGTTATGCTCTTTCATCAAAATCAGGTCAAAAGTCTTATCTGAAATGAAAAGACAACAGAGCTAAGGCGGTGTGAGCTGGCGTGGGGCGAGTGACACTTCGCGCGCGTTATTTGTGATCGTTAGGGTGGTTCAAGTTATGCGATTTTCGACCTTCAATTGATGTCAATTTAGGCATCATGTCATCAGAATCGATTAATGATTGATTAAAAGAATCATACATGATCATGTGAGAAGATTATCGGCCCATCCAAGCTGTGAATTTGGTGAGATGGAAAATTGACACCACCCTAGTGACTTTACACAGCAGATGACAACATGTCCCGTGTATCGCTGAGAAATACGTTCCAACCGAGCGACTGAACGACCGACCGACCGGTCATCAGTAGCGATGGAGACAATCTCAAATAATGATGATGATTATTACTTTGTGTGGAACGAGCCCGGACGCGAACTGCTCTGACAGTGGACTGCTGCCTCTCTGGCAGCGACGGGTTCACCAAAGGGAGGGTCGTTTGATAGTGCTTTGACGTTAGGTAGGTCTCGTGGCGTAGTGCATCTAACTGAACGGGTTTGGTGGAAAAATAGCAGACGGGAAGGTTGGACGGGTGTCGGAGGGAGTGGACGGTATTGGATATTTGAGGAATGTTTAAAGAGGTGAAGACTTTCGTTTATTAGTTTGAGCGTTCCAGATAATTTCAAAGGCATTTCTGTTCGCTCAAGAAAAAGGGAAGGTTGTATAGCACTATATTTATTTCGAATGAATGAATCTTAAGCTTTCCGTTATTACGTTACGACTTAACACTGGAAAGTTTGCAGTATGATGACTTATTTAACTATCAGCAGCCTTCGATAGTCAAATAGCCAAAAAAGCTGGTACAGAATTCCCTTAATGTCAGCATTTGCATATTTGCAGAACCAGGCTTTGATAAGATGTCCGTCCTTTAGTTACATTATGATTCCATCTGACTTCAAGTGTTAAATAAAATAAATAATAAATAAACATGGACGCCGAGCTGTTTAAAACACATTATTCTCATGAATGTTCTGAAAAAAGTTTTTATTTGATATTTTTTTTTTATTTATCTTGGGCAATTGACCGTGTTTATCAACAGTATTTATTTTTGATAGCAAGCCATCTTCTCGAAAAATTTTTCTTGACGACCATTTTCTAGTCGCAATTTTTTTTCTACTAGCGACAAAGACCCAATGTTAATGTCCACGTAGTCAGTGATCTGGCTGGATTTATTGAAAATAAGCTTACTTCAGATTAATTCCTTGGTCTGAGCATCATTTTTCAAAACATGAAACGTTCAGTTGACACTCTCACTGTCAATCTTAAAAATATCCAATGTTGGAGACAACTGGACACTAGGGTGGTTCAAAGTATCGATTAACCTCCACTCCATTCACTCGATTCCAAATCTCGTCCTTCCCCTTAAATGCTCATTTGGTTACTTTGGTTACATAGCGCTCAGGCAAAAACTGCGCTCTTCAAATGGAAGCCAATTCATCAAAAAATAATCATTGCAAGATTCAGAACACGGCAATATGGTACGAATGGACAAATTTCGCGACAAAAATCGATAACTCGGAAACCATTAAATTTAGACACACGATGTCTTCGGAAGGTTTGATTTAAAAAATGATATCTATCTTTTGGTTTGGATGGTGACAAGGGTGGTCCGTTTTTGCTCATAATAAAAATTCTAACTTTTTATTGTTGTGGTTTAGCGGAGAATAATCTCCTACAAAATTCAAGATTATTTAATTTGAAGAAACTTTGCTGAAGAAATTTACTTTTTATCTCATCTACGTATCGTTTTATAACAGTTTTTCTAACTTTCCTTAGGGTGGGTCTTGAAAAAACTGTTTTTTTGCTCTAACTTTTTTATTTGAATTTATATTTGAAATCTTTGTTCTAATGAATTTTAGAATATAAAAATACGCATATTTTAATGGTACAAAATCCTTGCTAGCTATTACCTAAGACAAGTTATAGAGGTTAAAGTGTTAAAAAAATACATTTTTTCATGACATCTCACTCCCTTATTTGCAAATATTTGCAAAAACAAAGCACGTACACTAAAAGTATAAGCTTTTATCTACAAAATATTTGCAAAATTTTCTGTCCCCTCTTGTCCCCCTTCATAGAGAAACCGTTTTAGAATTGGAAGTTTTGCATTTTTTTTCTACAAAACTTTCGATCAGCAGCATCAATAATTACTTAATATCATCAAAAAGCGTAACAACCTGAGATTTTCCTGACAGTGGAAATACTACCAATAAAGAAACATTTGAATTGACCGTTTAATGTGTGATGCATGAAGAAAGTACGAGTGTTATGTCTGTTTGTATATTTACAATTAAACATTAAAAAACTTTCTATTTTATGTACCTAATCGTAAACGTCATCTTCATATTCCATACGTACTTCAGACCAAGCGAACTCCAAATCTTGTAGGCAGCATTCGAGATCTTTTTTCGAACTGTTTTTCCTCTTCTTTGCTGCTAGAATGGGATCTGAAGAATCCATTGCCCGGTAAAATACATCCGCAATATTAGCAGCTCTAGAGATTTTCCTGGCGTGAAAAAGACGATCATTTCGATAATATTTGTTTCTGGCTTCAGAGCCTTGTTCTCCCATAAATCCAGATGAAAGGGGAAGAGTTGCCATGATGCGGGTGGAGTGCACAAGTACTTTATGAAGAGTAGCTGGCATAGGATACCAATGGTATAGTTTAACATACATCTTATATGTTTCATTGCACAGTTGGTCGAAATCCTCCAGGTTCACCATGTCTAAGCTGTTAATGATTAGTAAAATTGCAGAAAGGTATTTAACTAATTTTTCGTTGACGCCGAGTACCAACGCAAGTTTTTGTGGCTCCGATAGCAGTTTATGGCATAATGCTCCTGTTGTTGTCGATCCAGCTCCCCCCTGTTTGGGAATATCGACGTGTGCCTTGAACTCACGGAGTAGTGCCTCTTGAATTTCTGCTTTTCTCTGTTTAAAATAAAGTTTTTCAGCAGGTTTCCTTATTTGCCACACACGAACTCCCACTCTATACGAAATATGCAACAAGCAATTGAAAATATTAATTGTTGCATGTAGGGGCTGACAACCAAAGCGGAGTGCCTCGTCTGGTGTTGGAAAATCGTTTCTATTTGTTTTATTAAACTGGCTTGGTTTAGCATGACAAATAGGACATGATTGTGACGATTTTGTATCTGTTAAAATATTGAGTATCTTTCCATCGATCAAGGTTTGGTAAAAAATACAATGGACCTTAAGGATTTTACCGTCAGCCAAAAACTCAAAAACGTTCAAATTTTGAATTTGTTCTTTCAAATCGTTGTCGATTTTCAATACATAATCTGCTTGTTCCTTCGCATATTCCAACATAAGTGGTCTTACCGATCGCACTGATTGTGGTGCTTCGTTTTCCCACAAAATTTTTCCGGTTTTGCTTTTCATTTGTAGAGGAGTCATTGTTACTGTAAACAAGGAATGATCGTCTACCATGACTCCATTTTCATCGGCTTGGTTATACACGGATTGTCCCGTTGTCCCATCCATTCCGTAAGAAAATATCATGACGGCTATAAAAAAACATATAAGTGATTCTTGAAAGAAGGTGATACAGCTTTCCCGCAAAAGCGGTAAAAATACTTCAATTTATTAGCTGTTTTGTATCCTATGTGTCTGATTTTTTTCATGTAATTAGAGTCTTTTTCTGAAAAAAATCTGCCCCATTACAAAATAGCCAGAAAATTGCGGTATTTGAGCTTATCTGAATGTTTACCTTCATCTGCTTGCTGAATTATTGAATTATGATCCACTATTCGACTAATTGTGTGCTTCGCGAGTGCACTTATGGTTGTACACGTCTTAGTCGACGTAATTTTTATTTCCGATTTATCCGGGCGGCATTCAGCCTTCGCTGCCACGACCTAACAATATCAAATAAAAGTTTTGTAGCATAAAATAACTATTAAAAGAACTAAATACCGTTATTAAATACCTGATAATAAGATGGGAAAATGTGAACATTCCTTACTTTTGTTTCATTCCTCAATCTTATGTAAGAAGCTTTTGTCAGTGATTCGTCCAACAACAAACTCAAAGCTTCACTTGGCGAAAATAGTTTTGGGATGTCCGTTTCTATGCGTTGCAGAATGTTTTCAAGGTTATCGAAGTTAGCTATAATTTTTTTGATTATCTTATAAAGGCATGAGTTTCTATTTTTCTTTGCTGCATTGCAGACGGACTGCAGAAGGATAAGCTCAGAATTGCTTACTTCTGCGGCTTGACGGCAAGAAATTTTACGTCTTCTTTCAAAGCTCAGGTCATTCAAACGCTTCTTTGGGCGACCTATGGTTAAAAAAAACCTTTTATACATTTTGTCAACAATAGAATAGTGTTTTTTACCTCGAGGAACCATGTTTGAGGATGATGCAATTATCTCAACATCCTGATCATTGGATGTCGTGGGAATGTTTTCCAAAATTTGATTGGGAAGTGGAAATGGTTTATTGAAATATTTTTCGTTATATTTGAAAACTTGTTTTCCGTTTCGTTTATGCTTTATATAAATTCTTTTGAAAAAGCTGCACGTGTCCTTTACAATCGATGAAATGTTATTGGCTTCCTCCGACTTATCATTTTCCTGGACACCATACGCTTTGAACACTGCAGAACATACATTTTCAAATTTTTTACCAGTGTTTCCTTGTGTATTTTTCCATAAAGTAAACAATTTGCGCTTGTCCATTTCTTCAAAATAAGTCATTTCGAAAATTTCCCATGATAAACCTATAATTACTTATATCAATACTCACCTAGGCTATTTCCGACCGTGTCTCTTAATGGAAAAATCACAAATCTATCAGCCACTAACGGATATCGCCACCGTATACGCACAACTATTAGCTCTTCAATAAGCTGATGCGTAGAACAAATGTCATTCTATCGTTTGTATACAAATGAGGGTTGCTAAGATTGCTTAATGGAGTTGGTTAAAAGAATCCACAGCACGCTCAATAATGATAATTGTTGATGCTGCTGATCGAAAGTTTTGTAGAAAAAAAATGCAAAACTTCCAATTCTAAAACGGTTTCTCTATGAAGGGGGACAAGAGGGGACAGAAAATTTTGCAAATATTTTGTAGATAAAAGCTTATACTTTTAGTGTACGTGCTTTGTTTTTGCAAATATTTGCAAATAAGGGAGTGAGATGTCATGAAAAAATGTATTTTTTTAACACTTTAACCTCTATAACTTGTCTTAGGTAATAGCTAGCAAGGATTTTGTACCATTAAAATATGCGTATTTTTATATTCTAAAATTCATTAGAACAAAGATTTCAAATATAAATTCAAATAAAAAAGTTAGAGCAAAAAAACAGTTTTTTCAAGACCCACCCTAAGGAAAGTTAGAAAAACTGTTATAAAACGATACGTAGATGAGATAAAAGGTAAATTTCTTCAGCAAAGTTTCTTCAAATTAAATAATCTTGAATTTTGTAGGAGATTATTCACCGGTAAACCATAACAATAAAAAGTTAGAATTTTTATTATGAGCAAAAACGGACCACCCTAGTCACCATCCAAACCAAAAGATAGATATCATTTTTTAGATCAAACCTTCCGAAGACACCGTGTGTCTAAAGTTAATGGTTTCCGAGTTATCGATTTTTGTCGCGAAATTTGTCCATTCGTCCCATAGTGCGACCGTATGAAACTGATCGAAACTAATCGCCTGTGCCAAAACTTTTTAGCTGCCATGATCACTTTTTTCGAAATTGTCAGTCCAAATTGTTAGGGAGTCTCCCAACCACTATTTATGGTGTTCCACTGCCTGGTGAACGTACCTTTCGTCTCTATCAACTGGTGATCAAAAGGACCTTTCTTCGCACATAAATACATATTTCACAACATTCAGTCCAAGTTCACAAAGTACTTTATTTCTCACACAACACAACTTTATTTACTAAAACACCAAATTTATTTACTAGGCTAAAAATACTACATTTATTATTAAAACTAAACAGAAACTTCACGGAGTTCGCCTCCGGTCGACTGATCGCTTCGATTTGGCTATTTTGCACACTGTCTCAGCCTACTGACCTAGCTTTTAATGTTTACCTTTTAATCTCTTATATTCTACTCCCTACTCTATCCCGACAAACTCTCTCCCACTCTCCACGTTCCACATAGGTAGTGGTGAGTGACCACGACTAACCGGTACACTAGTGCTGCCTCTTATACAGAACCGGTTGGTAGCATAGTGGAAGTAGCTAAATTGCAGACAGTGTTTCTGTCTGCGTCCATTTTATTTATGTAGCTCGCAGACATTCTCACCCACCCTGAAGTTGCCGGAAACTTCTGAAATAAAGAAAAGAAACCTCGCGATGCACTGGACTACCGAATTAATCACCTGACTTGTCTTCTAAATTTTGCAACGGTAACAAACATAACTTCGCCACCGGCCGTTTGAGTAACCCAGTTGATCTTCCAGTGTGTTGGTGGCTGATTGTCGTCAACAATAACAACAAGTTGTCCGATTCGGATTTTTGCTGCTGACTGCCAATTTTTTCCTCGTGATTGTAGCTGCGCTAAATATTCTCGACGCCAACGTACCCAGAAATCTTGAAGCTGCCGCTGCACTACCTGCCACCGAGTGTTAATTGAACATCACGTAAAATTGGATCTGACATGGAAAGAATTGAACTACCAGTCAAGAAGTGCGCTGGTGTTAGTTGTTCCAATTCTAATGGATCATTGGATAGTGCCGTCAATGGTCTCGAGTTCAAACACCCTTCTACCTGTGCCAAAAGCGTAACAAAGTCTTCTTGTGGAGCTGGATGGCCTCCAAGAACTCGAATAAGGCGGTACTTTGCCGATCGTACTGCAGCTTCCCACAATCCTCCGAAATGTGGGGCACTCGGAGGGTTGAAATGCCCTCTTCTGTTCATTCTTTAGATACTTTCTCATTCTGATTTTTGTCCTTCAGCATTGCAAACAGCTCCTGGATTTTGTTTCTAGCTCCTACAAAATTCGTTCCGTTGTCCGAGTACACATCCGTACATCGCTCTCGACGCGCAAAAAATCTACGTAGAGCTTGGAGAAATCGTTCAGTAGACAAATCTGAGACAAATTCCATATGAACAGCCTTTGTGGACATGCAAACAAAAATAGCTACGTAAGCCTTTGTCGGTGTTCGTCCTCGTCCAGCCTTAATATACACCGGCCCGAAGTAATCAACACCAGTTTTTGAAAACGGTCTTGAAACCGTAACCTTTGCAGCTGGTAGATCACCCATTTGCTGTTGAATAATTGATGGTCGCACTCGAAAACAACGGTGACGCTAACGTACAATCTTACGTGCTAGATTTCGACCTCCCAGTGGCCAATATCGTTGCCGAACAGTACTCAAAAGCAGTTGGAGTCCAGCATGGAGATATTTGTGATGATGATGGTGAAACACAAGCTCGGTGAATCGATGCCGAGCTGGTAAAACCATTGGATGCTTAACCTACTGTGATTCCTCAGAATTAGACAACCGGCCACCAACTCGAAGAATTCCATTCTCATCTATTTGAGGGTTGAACCAACGGAGAGGTGATTTTCGCTGAACAGGAATGCCAGACGACAGATTTTTAATCTCCTCGGAGAACGATTCCGCTTGAACCTTCCGGATGATCATGCATTTAGCTTGGTACAGCTCGTTTGCCGTTAGAAAACCCACTCGTCTTTGATATTTTGGACACCGTAAGCTGCTCATGAAGCGTAACCAGCATGCGTTCATACGAATTTGCCTTGTAAACGATGAGAACTTCACTAAGTAATCCGAAATGAACCCATCCCCAATCGATGCAGCACAATGCGCAACATTCCGTCGTTTCTCCAGCTCCTCTTCCAGTGGGTTTACAGATTCCCTCGGCCGCTCTTCAGGCGAATTCATCAACCAGGGGGGGTGCTGGTATGCCACCATAGGCTGTTCTCGACAATATCCCTTGGAGCAATCCCACGAGAAATTAAGTCAGCGGGATTGGTCTCTCCCGGCACATGCCTCCAATCGTTTCCCTCTGTCAGCGCTTGAATTTGAAACACCCTGTTAGCCACGAAAGTGGTCCACGTTCCTGGAGCAGAGCAAATCCAATGAAGAACGCATGTAGAAGTAAACTCTGTCGTCTGTCTTCAACGATTCCGCTACCTTCTCCCACAATTGAGACGCCAGGAGTGCACCAGAGAGCTCCAACCGTGGAAGCGATTGCACCTTGAGAGGTGCTACCTTCGTTTTCGATGTCAGAAGGTGCACCGTCACAGAACCGTCTTCCCGTTCACTTCGAACGTAAATGGTCACGCCATATGCCAACGTTGATGCATCTGCGAAGCAGTGGTACTCTACGCATACCGCCTTGGGAGCTATAACACATCGTTGAATCCGTACCTTTTGTAGAAAATGGATTTGGTCGTGGAACGTCCGCCATTCCTCACCCACCGTTGCAGGTATCGGGTCATAACACTGCAAGGTATGCCCGTTTTCATCCTTTAAGTTCCAAAGTCGTTGCAAGAGAATTTTTGCCGCTGTGATTATCGCACCTATCAGCCCCAGTGGATCGAAAAGTCTTGCAATGAAGCCGAGAACTAGCCGCTTAGTTTAAATATAAGCTCATTCGTTATTGGTAAAATCTCCACTGAGTACTTGAAACAATCTACGTTGGGAAGTCAGGTCAAACCAATTGCTCATTACCTCGGCATCCTGATCCCAGTTGATCCCGTCGGAGTCTGGAAGCGCTAAATTTCTTGCGGGAATGCCTACTAGACCAGCGGCACTGTTCGACGCCCAGTTTCTGCAAATTGAATCCACCGCTGTTCATCATCGTATCGATTTGTCGTCTCAATTCAACCGCAGATTCAACGTCATCCGCACCTGATATAACGTCGTCCATATATACGTCTTCTTGAATTACCGGTGCTGCCAAGGGGAAACTGTTCTCGTTCGTCGATTGCCAGCTGCTTCAACGTTCGAGTTGCTAGATACGGTGCCGATGCGGTACCATAGGTCACCGTAAGCAGCTCATACGCTTCTGTGGTGCCATCGGGTCCTACCCACAGCACGCATTGAAGAGGAGGTTCAACGTATTGGTCCAAATTTGTCAGAACATTGTTTCGACGTCGGCTACAACCATCACCGTAGATCCTGCTGTACTACAGGTCCAGCGTAGAGTACCAGAAGCTGCAGGAGCGAGTCCAAAAGTTCTGGTATCTTTGGCTGTTGATTCTCAATTAGTTCTCAGTTTGTATCTATAGATTCGTGCCGAACCCACCTGATCTATGCTATAAATGTATGAGATAGGATTCAAATCTCAACTAGTTGTAGTAGATGATAAGGTTTCTTTCCAACTCAAATTATTAAATAAAATCATTCCAAATCCAGTATTAGATACCAATAGGTTCTCCCAAATTGTATTCTAACCAGTTAAAGTGCGAATGAAGTCCATTCCCCAGTAAAAGTAGTTCTTATAAAAGAAAAGTGACACTTAGTGAGACATAGCAGCAGCTCTAGTATAGAGCTACTTCACAGCCAATACCCGATTTATTGCCCAGAAAAATTCCACCGGAAATCGCGAACCTGCCCCAGCACATATATATTCGATAAATTAATCAGTTGCTGAAAGTGGTGGTGGGTTTTAGATGCCGTTTTCTCTTTTTTTTAAACTTGAATTTTTTGGGTGCTGTTTTGGGGTTTTTGGGTGAAGAAGTTTTTTTCCTTTTTTGTTTTTTTTTTCTGGCTGTTGCTGACCAGTGAGACCATGTGCCATCGAACGGAACAAGTAATAATCGGACGGTGCAATATCAGGAGAATATGGCGGGTGGGGTAGGACTTCCCATTTGAGCGTTTCCAAGTAGGTTTTCACGCTGAAGAATCACTTTTTCGTGTCTGTGCTCGTATTGTGGCCGTTTTTCGTGCAGTACTCGGCTCAATCGCATCAATTGAGTTCGATACCGTTCCCCGGTAATGGTTTTGTTTGGTTTCAACAGCTCATAATAAATAACACCAACTTGGTCCCACCAAATACACAGCATAACCTTCGCAGCGTGAATATTCGGCCTAGGCGACGATGTTGAAGCATGCCCGGGCAGTCCCCATGAATGTTTCCGTTTTGGGTTACTGTAATGAATCCAGTTTTCGTCACCCGTCACAATGCGATGTAGAAAACTCTTCCTTTTTTGCCGCTGGAGCAGTTGTTCACAGACGAAAAAAAGATGCTCAACATCTCTTGGCTTCAAATCGTAAGGAACCCAAGTTCCTTGCTTTTGAATCATTCCCAACGCATGCAATCGCTTAGAAACGGCTTGGCGGGAAACTCCTAATCCTGAACCAAGCTCTTCTTGCATTTGGCACGGATCCTGATCGAGCAATGCCTCCAATTCAGAGTCTTCGAAGTCAAAAGCCTTCCTTCACGCGGACGATCATCAACACTGAAATCACCGTTTTTGAAGCGACGAAACCAATCACGACACGTTGTTTCACTCAGAGCAGCATCACCCTAAACTTTTTGGAGCTCTCGATGTGCTTCAGCCGCCGTGTTCTTCGAATTAAAGAAGAAAATCAACACTTCCCGCAAATGACGATTATTTGGCACGAAATCAGACATCTTCAAACAACCAAAATATATAACACTAAACCAAAATCACTGATTTGGCAAAGCGGTTTGTTTACCATATGTCTGAGCTTGGTTTATGACGCTTGAGATGTACAACATTCGACCAGCACTTACTACTGGCGCCATCTATTGCTAAACAGCGGGAACTTAGTTGCGCACCTAATATTTTTCCACATTTCAATTATTTTTTATACTTCGGCGATTGGAAAAAAAAATCACAGTTTAGCCATAAAGCCAATTTTTCTTCGCAATGACTATTATAAAACTATTTGGTCTTATGATGACTTCCTTCAATGCCAATTTGCCGTTTAATGCATTTACTGGAGGCAAAATGGTTTTAAAATGCTTTTTCCACTGACCATAATAAGATAACATCAATGAGTTCTAAAACATCTAGCTTTTACTTGTAAAAAGAATGTCGAATGGCAGCCCAGTTAAAATAATTTTCGAAAACAATCCGACGGGAACAAGAAGAAGAGGTGCGCAATGAGCACGGTGGATCGATCAAGTAGAAGGATGCGGATCCTTTGCAGCGCAAGGCTGGCGAAGTGCAGCCATGAACCGAATAGAATGGACACAACTTCTGTATAACGCCACCTCAGCTTTGGTAAGGTAAGAGTTAGTTCTTAGAAAGTTTGCCCAGTTTTGCAAAAAATGAGTTTACTTATTCGATGAGTAACCCAATTTTATTCAACCAACCTGGGTAAAATGGCTTAAAAATATTTTCAGAGCTGGGTAAATGTTTCCTTCAATGTACTGAAAAACTTAACTCACAAGGTTACATTCTAAGTTCTACGATAAAAATTTGTTTGAAAGATATAAAGGCAATTGAAACCATCTTCAACCAGAGGTTGAACAGACTGAACACTTACAAAATTAGGGACAACACACAACGGGTTGCGAAAAGTTCCGCCGGCTGCGGCGAGAATCTAACCTCCACTTCGTGGCGCTCAGAACGCTTGAAACGCATTTTTCAAACCAGATTTCTTAACGTTAGTAAAAAATAAAGAAAAATTAATGCCAGGCCTGTCGCTTAACTCTTGCAATCAGACTCTGTACAGCCATCAGAATGCCAGTTTGCCCTGAACTACCTCTCGCCCTGAACTACATCCTCGCAGATTTTAGTATCTTTTTCAGATTCCACATGGTGACGGCCCAATATTTCTCGAGAAGGCATAGCTCTGGCGAGTTGGAGAGGTTCGCATCCTTGGGCACCACGTGCGCATTGTTGGCGGCATATAAGGCCTGTACTCGAAAAAAAATGCACCATTTTTATCCGTGTGTAACTTTATTGTCCGTGGGTAAAAAATGATGAAAATCTGAGTATAACTGGAGTGAATTGTTTACACGTGCAAAATTTCATAACAATCGGTTCAGTGGTTATTGAGATGTCATCGAAACAAGAAGAAAATCGCCGGAGAATTTTGTGCGCCGTCATGGAAAATCCGACTGCGACCATGAGATGGATCGGAAGACAACTGGGAATCACCCATACAACTGTGTCTCGGGTGGTAAAATCGTTTAAGGAGTCCCAGACGACCGAGCGGCGGGTTGGAAGTGGAAGAAAATCGAAGACAGCTGACCCTATGAAGGCCCGGAAGGTGTTGGATTATTTCAAGTGTAATCCGAACCTTTCGATTCGCGACGCAGCTCTGAAGGCAAAGTGTTCTGCTTGGTTCGTTCAGCAAACCATGAAACGAGCTAGGCTTCGTGTATTCAAGATCCGCAAGGCACCGCACCGGCGTGATCAACAAAACACGGCGGCCAAATCCCGCGCAAGGAAGCTGTATCGAGAGTGGTTAACGAAACCGATGTGTGTGGTTACGGATGACGAAACATACTTTAAGGCAGAGGCAAAGCAGATACCGGGGCTGAAGTTCTACGTTGCCAAATCACGGTTTGATGTTCCGGAAGACATAAGGAAGAAGAAAGTGGACAAATTCGCCAAAAAATACTTGCTCTGGCAGGCCATATGCCAATGCGGTAAACTGAGTAAACTGTACATGACAACAGCGAAATTTACTTCACCGAGTGCCTCCAGAAGCGTCTGTTGCCCTTCCTGCGGTCCCACGGAGGCGAGACATTATTTTGGCCGGACCTGGCATCATGCCATTACGCGCGATCGACGTTGGATGGTACAGAGACAATAACGTTGTTTTTGTACCAATTCACCAGAGATTCGTCCGGTGGAAAGATTTTGGGCCATAATGAAGGCCAAAGTTCGGAAATCGTCCAAGGTGTTCAAGAACGAGCTGGAGTTGAAGAAAGAATGGATGAAAGTGACCAAAAAGGTCGGCTCCACAATTGCACAAATTGTAATGAGGGGTCTTAAGGGAAAGGTGCGGGCTTTCAGCAATGGAAAGGAAATTGAATAAAGTAATTATGCCGAAACATAATCCATATGTATTTATTCATTCCCTGAAAGTTTCAAGAAAATCCGACTTAAAATAAATTTTGGCGAACACTTTTGTGTGGTGCATTTTTTCGAGTAAGGGCCTTAATATCCATGGCCTTTTCTCGCAATTGCCGCACAAATCCACCCAAGACAGCACGGGTCAATCGTGTTGCTTCAGGAAAGGCAGCAGACGTTTTTCCAGACACTCGTTCTCGTAAACTTCCTGGTTGACGGTCCTGGTTGCAATAAAACTGTCATTTTTCAAGTCACAGGTACGGTTTGCCTGTCCGATATTTCTTAGCAAGCTTAAACAGTTTTATACGCTTGAAAATGTCTGCACCCTTTTTGTTGGCTTATTAAACTCATGCCCAGGAAGCTGTTTAAAGTCTGCCTTGGCCTAGGTTCTGTCGTGCAATACCACGCAATCGAACATCGCCCGCATCGTGGTGTACAACGCCTTGGATCGTGTTTTGGTCGTCTCATTGCAATTTGGATTTACTACCTTCTTATACGGCTCGAATGACCAATGAATCTAACGGCCGCTTAGCTACCGTTAGGTAAATAAACAAACAAACAAAACAAACCTTCTTATAAATTGACAGCCCGGATCGATTTGTCGTCACTGCGGCTGCCAGTTTTTGATTTCCCCCACTTTTATTACGTTTGCTGACAGCTGACAGATTTCAACACCGGACTTTGCTTTGCTCCTGTTGCTTAGGCGCCCTTTTTAAATTGGAGACAAAATGTCAAAATCAAAATCGAAATAGTAGCATAATTCTGCACGCACACTCCAACAAAACAAGTGGTGTTCAGGGTTTTCAAGTGCACGATTAAAAAAAATGCGTCAAGTTTAATTGGTCCAAATTTTGATCGTAACACCCTTTCTTTTTCCTTAAAGCTGTGTATGAGACCCATAGGGGGTAATTTACAAAAACTACCCTATAAAGCCTGTCCACGTGCAATTTCGGACACCAAAACAAAAACTGCAAAAAATTACACATAATTCAACAAAACTGATTGTTTGTTTCACAATTAAAGCATAATATCTACATTAGAAACAATTGATTAAGATGTTAATCCTTCTATCCGTAAAATTCTTGAACTTTCTGTGGTACACCTGCCATCAGGTTCCGTACGGTATCCTCAGGTACGCCCGCCGTGACGATTCTCCATCTTCTCTTGAAATTATCGGTATCATTTGCTTTCTTCATAGTTTCGAAGAGTTTCCACTTAACTAGAGCCCAGTACTTCTCCATTGGACGAAGTTCTGAACAGTTTGGTGAATTGGCTGTTTTTAGCACGTAAGGCTTGCTTCATTTAGAATTGGAACAAACTTTTGCTCATATTGTGGCGCTCCTGGTGGACGGATTTGGCACCCACGTGTCGGGAATTTTGTCAGCTTTACGTATGTATTTTTGACATTCCGCAAATCGACTGTACTTTGTGAACAATCAACATGGAAGCCGAAAGAAGGGAAAAAATTGTGCACAGCTATTTGGAAAATCCATTGTGGTCTGCATCTAGGCTAGCTAAACAGCTGAAATTGCCCAGAAATACCGTATGGCGCGTTATCAAACGGTATAAGGAAACATTGACGACTATTCGGAAGCCTCAAGCCAATCGTCGGAGTGGAACTGTCGACCGGAAACTGCGTGGTATGATTTTGAAGACGATTAAGAGGAATCCCAATCTGTCGGACCGTGATTTGGCCAGAAAATTCGGTGCTGCCCATAGTACCGTGAGGAGAACTCGACTCCGGAAAGGAATCAAGTCGTATCGAGCTAGCAAACAGCCAAATCGGACCATAAAACAGAATAGTGTGGCCAAAATCCGTGCTCGGAAGCTATACGACCAGGTGCTGACCAAGTTCGACGGGTGTCTTCTGATGGACGATGAAACCTATGTCAAGGCTGACTTCGGGCAAATCCCAGGTCAACAATTTTACTTGGCAACGGCTCGGGGGGATGTTCCAGCCAAATTTAAATTTGTTTTTGCCGACAAATTTGCACGAAAATTCATGATTTGGCAGGGCATTTGCAGCTGTGGCAAAAAAAAACGAAAGTTTTCGTTACAAATAAGACAATGACGTCGGAACTATACCAAAAAGAGTGTCTCCAAAAACGAATTTTGCCGTTCATTCGATCCCACGACCATCCCGTAATATTTTGGCCAGATTTGGCAAGCTGTCATTACAGCAAAGTCGTTCAAGAATGGTATGCAGAGAAAGGGGTCCAGGTTGTTCCGAAAAACCTTAACCCACCCAACTGCCCCCAGTTCCGCCCTATTGAGAAATACTGGGCAATCATGAAGAGGAGACTCAAGGCAAAGGGAAAGGTTGTCAAAGACATCAATCAGATGAAGACCTGGTGGAATAAGATAGCTAAAACGATGGACGAAGAAGGTGTGCGCCGCCTAATGAGCCGTATTACAGGAAAAATTCGAGAATTCCTTCGAAACTGTGACGAATAATTTTATCCGTATGTTTTTTTCTTAAAAGTATGAAGAAAACGCTACATTTGTATAAAAAAAGATCTTGAATTCAATAATAAATAACTGAAATACAGGCAATTGTTTTTGTTCCAATTCTATCTGAAGCAAGCTTATTTGACCTCTTGTACCTTAAACCATTCCACGACGGATTTCGCATAGTGACAAGAGGCCAAATCACCCAAACCGCTTTTGCAGACATTCTTTCTCGTACACATCCTTATTGATAGTGCCGATTGAGACTTTTAGATTTTCGACCACAACTACATATGGCCTGCCAAATCAAATACTTATTCGGGAATTTGGACACCTTCTTTGTCCGAAAATGCTCGGCAACGGCGTTCCTTTGCATTGCGGTGTAAAAACCAGACCCGAAAGCTGTTTATAGTCTTGGAGTACGTATGTTTCGTCGTCCATTATGATACAAGAAAATGTTTACAAAAAAAATGTGTAAAGCTTTCTTAGCACAACTTTTTGCAGTGAAATTTTGCATGTCATCACACTTGGGCACCTTTTTCATTTTGTACGCTTTCAGTCCTTGCCTCTGCTTCACTTTTTGTACGTATGGTTTTGACTTCCCAACTTTGCGAGCTCATGCGAAGCACAAAAATATTGGGATTTTTCTCAATAATGGCTACCACCTTCTTGTCCATTTGTCGGGAGCATACTTTTCGATTTGTTCCACCTCCAACCTTCCGATCATCAGTCAAGTGCTGGTCAAATGATTTGCAAATATAAAACACGGTTACTTTTCGGTAGTTTTAGTTTCTTGGCAAGATCGCGTACCACGAAATAAAGTGGAGAGTTTCAGCTGTCATAACAGCGAAACGTTTTAGCGATCCGTGAAATAATTCAAAATCTACACTGAAAGAAAAGTGTCCGAAATTTAACGTGGACAGGCCTTACGCTTGTCAACCATAACTTACCAGCAAAAATGCATGTACTGCACATTCACAGACTGCCGCGTTGTTTTGGTCATCTCATCCTTCATAATATTGACGAACTTGTGGGAGCACGTGTCCCAATCGTTGTGCACGTGATGAAAGCAATTTTTATGCTTTAGGAATTCTGCGAATAAATGCGAACAGAAGAAAAAAATGGAAATCACTATCATCATGGAATCATTTCTACTGATTTCCCCCAAGCAATCGTACCTTTCTGGAAGGGCATGTCCCGGCAGAGATGTTCATACATCTTCTTCGCCCCGAACACCTCATTCTCGATGATTCGCCGATCCTTGGCATCGATGCACGCGTTGAGATAGCGCTGAACACAGGCCATACCCCGGTTGAAGACACTGGGGGGAGGGGGAGGAGAAATGCATGAATCATCAGAAAAGATGTAATCTATCAGCTACTGGGTATCACTCACTGGCATCTTTTGATAATTTCATCCACCGATTCGGGTATTTTCACCGAGTATAGCTCATCGATCGACACCGCCGGGGTGGTATTGTGGAAGCAATTATCCATCATCAGCGAAACCTGACCGCACACCGGCTCCGGAAGGGGGCTGAACGGCTGCTGGGAATCTGAAAAATGAGCAAGGGAATCAACAGTTAAATGGATGTGGTTTTGTGCCGGAAAAGTGGCAAGTTATAATCCAATCAGACCCGAGCATATATATTGACAGATGAACTTAGTTTCACGTAGTGATCGTTATAGTAACAGAGCAATTCCTGGAGTGAGTGCTGTCGAACCTGAGCCAATCGAGCATATTTTGCAAGCGTATGGCGAAGAGCATTTTTTTTCGTAGACAACATCCCAGCAAGCCACTTTGTTGGAATAAAATAGACATCGTGTGTAGGTTGCATTGTTTTCTCTTTGTTTTGTTATAAAGAAGCATATCAAAGGAGCATACACCCACTTCTTGGCGTAAACGTAAACGAAGCGCATCGGTGAATAGGGAAACGTTTGTTTCTTCCAATCATGTTGTTAATTTAAATGCAGAGCTTTCTATTGTTTCGAAAAAGCTTATAGAGGTTGGGTTAAACCGCATTTCACGCCTTCTCGGCATGTTTCTTTGCAATTGTATTTTACGCTTCACCAACACAAATCTTTGAACTGTAATTAGACAACTGGCGGAGGGTTCAAATCAATGACAGGAAATGACATCCGATGTCATTCATTGCTGTTCAGTGAAGGGATGTCAATGGACTGATATTTTGCTCTGGCAGTGCTTTAAGCTTCTGTGAACAAAATACCGCTGCCAATTATATGATCAAATTTGTATTTTCAATTATTTGATCAAACTTTGCCAACGACGGAAATATTATAACTCTAAAATGAACGAAGTTTCGAGGTTCTGTAGTGTTGAGCTGCTTCTAAAAAACTCTTTGTTGCTTTTTTGGTTTTTTTGGGAGTAATTTTTTTTGCTTCTTGGCTAATTTTTGTTTTTGTGTGTTAAAATATCTTAATCTACAATGTTCCCTAGCAAAGTAAAATAACAAACTGATATCAAATAAGCAACAAGTTTTGTTATTTCGGATATCATTTTGAACTCATATGTTATCGCATAACATATTTAGTTATCAACATTGAATAGTTTTGTTATCATCTGTTATCAATTTTTAAAGATGATTTTTGACGAACGTTACTGAATACTACCAGCATGCTGATGAATGCTGAATATCACCAGCATGTCATGGATATGAAATTGTGCTTTTCACCAGAAGCAGTACTTCAGTTATTAGTGTATGAATTTGATATCATGTTGATAACATAATTTGAAATTGTCTCAAGTAATTTGTTCATATCACAAAATTTGTTATCAAAATGAACTCAACGATAATAAAACAAATTCATTTTGTGATATCCAACGAATATTAATTTGTTATCCCATTTGGCTGTTTATTCAGCCTGAATGATAACATATTTAGTTATCAAACAGTGATAAACAGATATTAGAACTTGTTATCACTTTGGTATAAACCTTTGCTCGGGTGCTCATACGTATTTATCACTTGTAACAAGAACATAAGGCCAGGCGCCCACTGATGTGGCGGAGGTGTGACATCTGCTAGCATGCTAAAATATCTTGTCGACGTTCGCCTCACGCCATACGACCTTGACTCGATATTTTGACGTGTTAAGTGATGCCACATTCCAACCTTTTTCAATAGTAGAACTCTCTCTCGCGCTCCTTTCGTGTGGCAATACGGCTCCAGGGGCTGATAGAATCAAGTTCAATTTGTTTAAAAACCCCCCAGGCGGCAGGAAGGGGCATGTTGAACTTGTTTAGTCAGTTTGTGGAGCTCAACATTGTACCGGATGATTGGAGGCGGGTGAGAGTTATCGCCATTCAAAAACCTCGTCCGACCACAACTCCTATCGACCCATCGCGATGTTATCCTGTATTCGAAAGTTGTTGGAGAAAATGATCCTCTTCCGTCTGGACAAATGGGTTGAGACGAATAACCTGCTTTCAGATACTCAATATGGTTTCCGTAGGGGTAAGGGAGCGAACGACTGTCTCGCGTTGCTTTCCCCAGATATTCAGTTAGCTTTTGCTAAAAGAGAGCAAATGGCTTCTGTATTCTTGGATATCAAGGGGGCTTTTGATTCAGTATCTGTTGAAGTTCTTTCAGATAAACTCCACGCTTGTGGCTTTTCACCATTAATGAATAATTTTTTGTACAATTTGCTGTCAGAGTAACATATGAGCTTCTCTCATGGAAACTCTACAGCTTCCCGATTTAGCTACATGGGTCTCCCCCAGGGATCATGTTTAAGCCCCCTTTTGTATAATTTTTATGTCAAAGACATTGACGGTTGTCTAAGTGACAACTGTACGTTGAGACAACTTGCAGATGACGGCGTAGTGTCTGTCACGGGACCCAATGGGGTCGATCTGCAAGGACCCTTACAGGATACCTTAGACAATTTGTCTACTTGGGCTCTAGAGCTAGGTATCGAATTCTCTACGGAGAAAACTGAGATGGTTTTTTCTAGGAAGCATAACCCAGCACAACCGAAGCTTCAAATTTGGGGTAAGCCGATAACTCATTATATGTCGTTTAAATATCTTGGGGTCTGGTTCGATTCTAAGTGCACTTGGAGATCCCATATAGAGTATCTAAAGCGAAAGTGCCAGCAGAGGGTCAATTTTCTCTGCACAATTACTGCGACCTGGTGGGGAGCTCATCCACAAGATCTTCTAACGTTGTACCGCACAACGATTTTATCGGTTATGGAATACGGTAGTTTTTGTTTTCAGTCAGCGGCTCGGTCGCACTTCATTAAACTGGAACGTATTCAGTATCGGTGTCTTCGTATCGCGTTAGGTTGTATGCACTCGACTCATACCATGAGTCTTGAAGTGCTAGCTGGCATGTTGCCACTCTCGGATCGGTTTTCAGAATTATCTCTCCGGCTCCTCACCAGGTGTGAAGTTATGAACCCCCAGGTGATCGAAAATTTTGAGAAGCTCCTTAAGTTGAATACTCAAACCCGCTTCATGACCTTGTACCATTTGTACATAACACAGGATGTCAGCCCTTCGCCGAACATTTCCAATCGTGTTTGCTTCTCCGATTTCGACAATTCGGTTCATTTTGATTTATCCATGAAGCAGGAGCTTCATGGTCTCCCAGAGCATCATCTTCCTTTGATTGCTCCGGTAATATTTGCTGCAAAGTTTGGCCAAGTTAATTCCACTAAATCGTTCTTCACTGACGGATCTTTGATAGAGCAGTCAGCAGGCTTTGGTATATTTAATGAAATGTATAGCGCCAATTGTAAACTTCAAGCTCCTTGTTCCGTATAAAGGGTGATACGGTCAAAATTTGGTCAAGGGAAAACGCGTGTAAATCGGTGAAATCGTTTATTTAAAAAATAAAATTAAATTTCTTTTTCAAGTTCAATTAGTATAAAATTCAGGAAAAATATTCAGTTAGGCTTCCGCTTTTCCAAATCCGAATTGCCGGGCCTTACGCTTGACCCCTGCCATCAGATTTTGTACAGCCACCTTGTCCACCTTCTTCGCCGCAGAAAGCCAGTTTGCCTTGAACTGCTGCTCGTCCTTAGCAGTTTTTTTGGTCTTCTTTAGGTTCCGCTTGACAATAGCCCAGTATTTCTCAATTGGGCGGAGCTCTGGCGTGTTGGGAGGG
Organism: Aedes koreicus; assembly: GCA_024533555.2. Taxonomy (NCBI): domain Eukaryota; kingdom Metazoa; phylum Arthropoda; class Insecta; order Diptera; family Culicidae; genus Aedes; species Aedes koreicus. The sequence goes on from JAHHFK020000090.1 coordinate 51,413, forward strand.
TTCTTGTCCTTGGGAACCACCTGCACGTTGTTGGCGGCGTACCACTCCATGGCCTTTTTACCGTAATGGCAAGATGCCAAATCCGGCCAAAACAGTACGGAACAACCGTGTTTCTTCAGGAAAGGCAGCAGACGTTTATTCAAACACTCTTTCACGTAAATTTCTTGGTTGACAGTCCCGGAAGCTATGAAAATGCTGCTTTTCAAGCCACAGGTACAGATGGCTTGCCAAACCAGATATTTCTTTGCGAACTTTGACAGTTTCGTGTGCTTGAAAATATCTGCTACCTTTCCCCTTCCTTTTGCCGTATAAAACTCCTGTCCCGGAAGCTGCTTGTAGTCGGCTTTGACGTAGGTTTCGTCGTCCATTACCACGCAGTCAAACTTCGTCAGCATCGTCGTGTACAGCCTCCGGGATCGCGCTTTGGCCGTCGTATTTTGTTTATCATCGCGATTTGGAGTCACTACCTTCTTGTAAGTCGTTAGTCCGGCTCGTTTTTTGGCTCGATGCACGGTTGTAGACGATACACCCAGCTTATTTGCGGCATCTCGGAGAGATAGGTTAGGGTTTCGCTTGAAACTACCGGCAACTCTCTTTGTCGTCTCAGCGGCTTCCGGTTTTCGATTTCCCCCCGATCCAGACTTCCTGGCTGTCGACAAACGTTCCCCAAACACTTTAATTACATTTGTAACGGTTGATTTGGCAACTTTTAGCGATTTTGCCAACTTTGCGTGCGAGTAGCTCGGATTTTCGCGATGCGCGAGCAAAATTTTGATACGCTGCTCTTCTTGCTTGGACGGCATTTTGACAACTGAAGAGTGAATTCCAAAATCAAAATAGGAGCAACATTCTACACACACACACACCTTCAGAAATGAGGGGTGTTCAGGTTTTTTAAATGCAAAATTGAAAGAAATACGTCAAGTTGATATTGACCAAATTTTGACCGTATCGCCCTTTAACTCATTATAGTCGTTTTTTTTTCCTTTTACAAGCGTTGCATGCTATCCCAATATTGTGGTGCATCATATCCTAGTGTTGTGGTGCGTCTTACCCCAATTTTGGGGGCATATTGAGCAATGAAACAGGCGTTTTACCCCGGTGTCGTCTTGGCACCAAATTGGAAAAGCTTTAAAAAAGCATGAAAAATCATCGTTTTGAATTTAAATTACATTTGATCTACAACGAAAACATATTGATGCACCATAGCCAATAACTTCTTCTTAAATTTCAGCTTCCATTCACTAGTAATTCACGATGTTGCTTAAACGGTGCGTTTTGTACCATCCTCCCCTACATACATTACTAATTATGTTTCTTATGGTGTACAGTGCACCAAATTTAAATTATAATGTTTTGAAATAGGAAATATCTTCCCAACATCATGGGATCGCAGTAGTGAACAGCAATTTCTGCTAAAACTAAAGATGTGAAAAGAAAGTATCGATATGTCCGATAGAGCTCGGCAGGTTATGGAAATTGAATAGAAGTAGTTTGAAATTGAGTGTAGGGCTTTTGTAAGGCAGTATTTGAGCACTATCAAACGCGTCCATTTTTGCCAGTCAAGGTGGCGGATCCGTTCCTGCCTTGACCTACCTCGCATGGGGATGTGTGGCAAAAGTGTGTGCGTTTGCTTCGAAATACTGCCTAAGATATTTCCAATTTCAAAACATTATAATTAAAATGGATTACATAGTTCACAGGCAGACCAGCGCCACGCAGTGAAATGATTCTGAACTATGAAGTCGACCGTCTGGAAGACTATGGTAACTCGAATAAAATTCCTGAAAACAATGAATTCATATATGATCTAAATATCAAAATACAGATATTACACACTGCTCGCATGAACACTAGCGCCACGTAGCGGATGAGTTCTGAACTAATGTTAACACCGCCTGAAAGGCTTTAATCAACCAAACATTGTTGACGAAGACGCCAACTTGCTATATGTCAAGGTTCTCGGGATTCTCGTTATAAAGTAAGTTTACATGCACACTAGCGCCGCGTAGTGAGATAATTCTGATCTATTAAGTTTATCATCTTGACCTTGATCTACTGAACAACTTTGCTGAAAGAAGTAACTTCGTATACACGAAGGATCACGAGATATCATCTGATGAAACAACAAAGGGCAATGCCCATATATCATCATCAAGGGAATCCGCGCATGTCGGGGGGTTTACTGTACTTTGCTGTTTTCTTTTTTTTTTTTTGACAAAATATGCTACCTTTCAACGGTCATAACTTTTTCTGGTGAAGTCGGATTGACACAATTTCTTTTGCAAAGTTGTTTGTTAAAGTCTAGGAAGTTTTAAAAAAATGCTTTTGGAGCATTAACATTTATGCTGAGGCAGTTATTTAAGTGGCAGTAAATTTCAATTTTGAATGCCAATATGTGAAGAAAAATGCAAATCGCATGTGGTCAAAATACGATTTCGGTGGTTTTGGGACCCAAGCTAACGGAAGCTGGCATGAAGCTCTTGGTCTAAAAATCTCTGTCGACCAGTGAAATCCATTGTCGGTGCTAACTTATTCCGGATTTCAAGAGCGAGACAACGCATGAAAATAAAACATTCTTTCCAGAGTGCGGCAAAAATTGGATTGTTAATAATCGCCAGATATGGAACATTCAATAGAAGAGACTCTCCACCACAGACAGAAGATAAACAAAACTGATTCTCGCTTGCACGCATTCCAGTAGCATAGGAAAACATTTTTGGAATGCCCACGTGCACGCATTCGCCGAAATATTTTGCATTCGGCATTGAAATTTGTTTTCCTCGGGGAAACGTGCCGAATTTGCGATTCGTTTGGCTTGGAATATTTATGCAGAGCAATGACTGACCCTAAAATGGTGCGCGTCCAATTTATTTCTAAGTAGCTTTGTATGCATGAGAAGCAAATGGTATCCTTTGAATGTTGATGAGGCTTTTGGTGGCTCCTTTGCTGCAGATAACCGGTAAATGTGACTCGTGGTGATTGTTGGACATTTTTCCTTCTGTGCCGAAATAAGACGAAAGCAATAAGGAATCTATATAAGGGGAAACCTGTAAGTTGCGTTTTCGTTCCTCGAACGTCCAAACTGAATAAACATTTTCCATTGCCATTTTCCGGAACGAAGCAAAGTATAAACTTTGATTTCCTCTTTTGTAATCGGAACCAATGAAGATTGGCAAATTGGTGTTTTTCCACAATCAAATTTCGACAATCGTTCAAAGGAAACGCGGAATCCCGGAACTAAGAAGCATCATATTAGGCTCCAACGTTTCCAAGAATTCTGGATCATATCAGGGAGGTATTTTATTTACGGACATCTAAGCGCCTGTGAATATCCGACTGCTAGATTCGTATCTACATGTTAAATCGTTTATCCTGTAAGAGCAAACAGCACAAGAGCGCCAATGCCAATGCCAATGAATAAACGATGTGAATTGAATGCCTGCTTTGTAGCAAATGATGTAACGGAAAATTGAATTAAATTTCATTCTTTTTAAAAGACAATTCTTTCAACTTTGCGCCGTCGTGGTTGTCGGAATGCAAGTTCCACAGTTCGGAGAAAATGGTAAGTGGTACGCTTTCTTTGATGTCGCAAATACTTTGATGAGATTTTACCCCCCTCCCCCTCGCGCTCTGCCTCGCACCGCCATCACGGGCCACGGTGGCTACCCAAAATATCTGTTTACGATATTTCGCATCGTGACTTAATTTTGACATGTTTGTTCTCGTCATTGGTTCTTCCGCCGGAAAAGTTGGGTGGCGAATACAAATAAATTCGCCGATTTTTTTTTTTTTCATTGGACATGCTCTATCTCGGATCTCAATGCCATGGCACAGTGATTGAAGCTGAAACTAAAAAAAAAAGTTACAGTTCAGTTTCTACGAATTATTGCTCTGAATATGTTGAATAATTTGCATGGGAATTTTAAGAAAATTTTGAAGATAAAATTATATTAATACAGTTCTGCTATGAATATTCAATTGAACGAATGGGCGTTTGTCGACAAAATTTCAAACGTCAATTTGTCGATTTTTAATGGATTCATTATTTACCAGACGACAGTGCTTCAGTTCGGCTATTTTCAACTCATCAAAGTACTCCGTAAACCGAACAATCATGAGGTGGAACATGAAAAGAAAAATAACAAACAGCTCCTCCCGTGTGTGAAATTAAATTGCGGCGAAAATTTAAAAAAAAAAAAAAAAACATTCATGAGTTCGAGTTAAATAGTAGTTTTTGTCTGCCTTTGAGATCGCAATTGCAAAAACCTTGAATAAATAAACCAAGCGTAATTATTCAGATTATCATATCTTCCATTCGAAGCAAAATGAGAAATTTTGGATACAACATTCAGATGCTTTCATTAAATATTTTTTAGCAACATTGCTCATTTTTATCAATGTGTTTGATCTATAAAATAAATGTATGGTTGAATGATATTATATGTAAGTTATTTTTACCGATTCAAAGCAATTTTTCAATATAATCTACAGACACACCGTTTTGCCTTTCTTCTACTCAAATACATCGTGGTTGCTACGTCAATGTGACAACTCAAATGATACTTACCCCGTCATTTCGTGGCCCTTGAAAGTATGTGGAGTACAGAGTAGGCTGCGCTGAAAATTTGACGTTTGGATTTTTTCGGCAGCGTAAAATATTTAATGTTGTGAAAAGTGCTCGGAAAAGTGTGTGCAAACAATTATTTTTGGCACTAAGAAGACGAGCCGTGTAAACATGTTTTATGAAGATATTTCGGTGACCCTGTTTGTCTAGTGTTGTGGTCAAAAGGTCACTCCCGCGTGCAGTAAAAAGTTCGGAATGATTAAGACTGTAGGCACATATACGCACAGCTGTTGGGTTTTCCAATAGGAAGTGCTTCTTTCGCAGAATAATAAGTGGAATCAGGAACCCCAACGTGATGGTGGCAACGGTGGAAGAGCAAACGGTGGACCTCGGTAGTTGAAAAGCTAGACTGCGGCAGTAAAGAAGTGAGTGAATGACCTCCGAGAGGAGTTTGTAGGATAAGGGGACGTGTATAAATTGTGATTCCGTTTTTAATTTGTGAACCGAGATTGGAAAAAAGGGGAAGAAAGTCGTAGAACATACTTCTTTTATTATAAAGTGTGTTTGAGCTGATAAGAAGGAAGCTAAGTTCATAATGAAATTGTTTGTGAAGTTGGCCAACAGCTAGATATTGGTGGTACCTTTTTCTTGAAACAGCCCAGCACGAAGATGCGGATTTGCATTGCATTTTAATGGTACCATTTGGACGTTGAGATTTAGGGCTCTTGTAGTTGAACTGGTAAATTCAAGATTGTGTAGACACTCATCTAACAGACCATCTACGATTGGAACTGAGAAACAAAACGGTATTGAACTGATGACTGACTTGGTATGCTCGTTCTATTTTTACTCATTATGTCTAAACGGTTCCAAACATAGAGCGAGTAATGGCGCTATAACCATAAGCCATAGGGAGCTAGCACTATAGTTAATGCTAAAGTCCCAACCGTTTGAAGATAAATGTAGCATCACTTCACCTTCTTAGACTCGATGCTCCCAACGACCATTTAAAAAAAAAAACTATAAGGTACAGCCCAATGGGGTTGTGTGCAAAGGTGAAATGTGCAATCTAGATCGCTTGATTGTTCTAATTCCCATACAGTAAACGCTCGCAGTACAACCTTAATTTGCAGTTCGGCTCGAATTATCCGTTCTCGAATTTCGTTCGTTGGTTTTTTTAACGCGCTTTGTCATTTACTCCGGTACGCGGCATTTAAAGCAATTCTTTGTTCAGCCGGGGCGCGGTTATTGAAATTTCAAACAGCACAAGAGAAAAATTCAACCAAACAAACTCTTTAATTGGCAAACTGATTTGGTCGTCCTGAAAAGGACGGATTTAATTGACGGGGGGAGAAACATAGCTCGCGATTGGACTTGGGCTTTCTTCTTGGTATTCTTGGTTAAGCTCCTCGTCATTGCGGGTGGCCAACTGCAATTGACGTGGGATGATTGATTCTTGTCTCGTTGTCACGGGCGACTTTTTCCCGAATTGGAGACTTAGTTGACGGGGAGAACATGGTTCCAATTGAACTTAGGCTTTTCACTCGGTCTTCTTGTACAGCAAGACAGCCTGAAAAGTACAACACTCTGTGAAATGTTCACACCGGAGAAAAGTTTTATCAGCTCTTCGTCGTTGCGGATGGCCAGCTGCATGTGACGTGGTATGATTTTGGTCTACTTGTTGTCGCGGGTTGGCATTTCCTGCCATCTCGGGCACTACACCGGCCAGGTATTTCATCACCGCAGCGAAGTAGACGGGAGCTCCGGCACCAACGCACTCGGTGTAGTGCCCTTCCAGAGCAGACGGTGAATGCGAGCGAGTGGGAGCTGCAATCCGACTGCAATTTTGCCACGGCCAGACATGTTACTTGGCAATAGAGTCGGTCGATGGTCGACTTGACGGTGCGTAGCCGAGCGCTGACTCAACATCTTCGAAATCGCTGAAAGACTGAAGGAAAATTCCAACGTGTCCCCCTTAAATATCTTTTCCTGATGCATAGGAGACGTTCCTTACTTAAATATGATGTCTGTGCTAGCAAAGCACTGTGTATTTGGTAAATTTACTCTGAAAAATCGGCATTATAAGACATCTCTATATATTTGCGTTAATTTCAATAGTTGAATGTTAAAAATCAATAGTTTTAAATATTTAACTCGAAGCGTAGAAAATGTTCAGATCGATTGGTGCAAACATTTTGGAAATCAATCGTGGAATGACTTAGTTATTAACGTTCAAAACCTATATATTTTTCGTGACGCTCCAAATTTTCGCAATTCGAACGTGTACCCCAGTATTGAAAACACAGACGTAGTCCTACGTCAAAA
>JAHHFK020000091.1:0-24477 GCA_024533555.2 Aedes koreicus
CAAATACATACTGCAATACAAATACACTAAGGTTTTTTTTACGCGGGGGATACGTACCGTGTAAAAAAACAGTGTAAAAAAACCGCGTTAATTCCGGAATCCGTGTAAAAAAACATCAGTGAAAGCGAGTGCCATGTCTTCGAAGCAGGACGGTTTCGAATTGTGGCATCGTCGATACGGCCATCCGGGAGAGGCGAACATGAGAAACCTCTGGAAGTACGGGATGGTGGACACTTCTGCGACTATCCAGGACTGGCCCGATAAGTGCATTTGCGGTGTATGTCTGGCAGGTAAGCAAACTAGGCAGCCGTTCGAAGATGGAAATCAGGAAATTCCTCTTCCGGCGCTGCCGCACCCGGATTCTGTTCAATCGTCTCGGCAACGTCAGATGCTTCGGGGTTCGGTTCTCTTGCACTTCTCATAATCAACGTTATTCGGGCCAAAAGGGAAAAGACCGCATACCCTGAATCCATTCACGATGCTGGTCTTTTTGATTCCCATCTCCATTGCTTTTTGCAACACGCCAGGAAAGTGCTTCAACGTCAGAATTTCTCCTCCGTGTTCCAACCGCCACTGCTACTGCACTCATCCAGGCGCTCTTGAGTGGCTTGAATATAGCAACAACAGCAGGCTGCGTAATCCTGGTAGTATTGGGATACAACGCAATTAGGATGATGCCCAAATCCAAACATAACTCGGCCACCTCCGCAGCCATATGAGAGGAGTGGCCATCGACGAAAAATAGCACCGGGAACTTAACCTTTTTCTTCAGCATGAATGGGTAAAAAACATTCCGGATGTATAACATGAAGTTGATGGCGTCCATCCAACCTTTCAGGCTTTTTCCGATGCCCCAGTCTTTCGGGAACAGTCGAAGGATGTCAGTAGGAATGCGCTGCATCGGAAGAATGACACATGGAGGAACAACCGATCCGTCAGCTCCGAATGTAAACATTGTGGTTATGTTCTTGTGACCGTCGGCATGCTCGCACTCATAGACATTTTTGCTGCCACGACTAGCGAGCACGGCTTTCGTCTTCGGATGTAAGAAGAACGACGTTTCATCGCCGTTGTAAACTCGGGATGGATCCAATGTTGCGGCCATTAGTTCCTCTTCCTCTAGATAGGATGTCAGTTTCGCAAACCAACCACGAATGTCGGCCTCTGTAACTTTTGCGCTGGCGGAGGATACTGATTCAGGCGTTCGGAAAGTGATTTCATTGTGACGGCGAAGGAATCCCTTCATCCATTTACGACCTACAACAACAAAATTGTTAGTTAGTTCTGTCCATTTCTGGTGTTCTGGTACACTTCTTACCAGGAACATTGTCCGTGACGGATGGGCGGAGAAACGATGTCAAAGAACGTTTTAACTTTGTGCAGCAGTAATTCTTTTACGATTGGGAATCCTTTCTTCTCCATAACAATCGCAAACTTCACAAGTTTTCGCTCCTCATCCTCAGTCAGCACTGTTTTTGGTCATTTCCGAACTTTTGTTGTTTTGAGCCGTAAGCGAACGGTAGATTGCGGAATTCCGTAAGTCTTACACGCTCCGTACAATGTCTTTTGTTTCGAGGTGACTAATTCCATGCAGCGGGCGATCGCCGCTTCATCGTATTTTGGAGCAGTTTTCGCTGACGAATCCATTCTACAACAAGTTTAGATCATGTAGATGGGTATAGTTAGTGGATTTTTTTTTTATTTTCCCGTTTTCACATCAAAATCATTTATTTTGGGTGGGGTAGCGCCACTTTGGGGGAATGTGTGTTTTTGTTGGCAATGAAGGGGCGGAAGGGGAAAACGAGGGAAAATTATAAAAATTTTGTATATATAATGTAAATTTGAGGAAATTATATTTTTTTTTGTGTTTGAGGAACCCGGGAACAACTTGACACTTCTAGTATATCGTCACTGAAACTCAAAAATTTGGTCCGGTGGTACTGTCAAACGTGTCAAAACGAAAAAAAATCTAGCGTATCTTCTAAAAAGGTCGGAATGCGGATATGACATGCGATGATGTGTGCGATAAAAAATGTTAATGCAAAGTTTGTTACATTTTACGCTTGCAATGAACACGGAGCCAGTGGAAACATAAAAGTGTGTCGTACATAAATTACATCATGCACTGAAGCGAGGGAGATGTATTAAGTGTGACAATCGGTACAAAATTTGCTTCATATAAAACGTGTTTGAATGGGGAAGAGGGAACTGATAAGCGTTTCCTAAGGGGAGCGGTCAACCATCAATTGCGCAAGAGTTTCAAGGGATCGTTCAAATATGAAGCCCATTATTTTTGAATATTTGTTTGGTAGACGTTTGAATATTTCTGGCAGCGAAATAACGTAAGGAAGGCAAAAGTGATTATTCACTGAGAAAAAAGATTGGTAAACGCAAACAAATTCTAGTTTCATTCAACCGGAATTTCACGTTTAAATGGGCACAAACATCATATTGATTTGATTTGATTACCTACGGTGGTTAAAACAAACTAAAATACTGAGTAATTGTTTCGAGAATTAAGCAGTTAAGTTCAACTGACATCCGTTTGAATTTACCATTATGTTGGTTGTTCCATAATGCCAGCTACGAAAACAAACACATTTGTTGGTTGATTCAACCAACGCTTGTGTTTTGTTTCAAACAAATTGTAGTAAGATTTAAACTGAATTGTTGTTTCAAACAAACAAACGAAAACGGTTGAAACAACAAACATTCCCGTTTACATTCACCTACATTTCTTCTGTAATTGCAAGAATATTTGTTTGAATAAAATGCTAACAAAAATTAGAAAAGTGCACGATTTCATTTATAGACTTCTCTCAATCTAAGAGAAATCTACGAATGTTAATGCGAGCCTTACTACTATTTTCGGGTTTTTTTAAAGTAAAATATTAAATTTTCACATGCAATGACAAGTTCCGCGAAAATATTCAATTGAGTATTTTTGAGTTGAAGCGTCAAAGCATGTGGCGGGACCAGATGACGGAAAATGAAATAAACCAAAAAATAGTTTGTTTCAAACTAAATTCTTAGATATTTTTTCTCCAAACAAAATATCTGTTGGATTTAACTGCCGCTTTGGTTGAATCAATCTAAAATTTTAATTTGTTTCCCCGAGTCAATACAACCTGTATTTTGGTAAAAATAACCTCGTTTCAAAGCGGAAACAACAAAAATATTAGTTTAGAACAATCATAATTTGTGATGTATAGTGAAAATATCTGAAGGTGGAAACAACCAACCTGCCTATTTGCTTCAAAACAAAATCGTTGGTTTAAAACAACAAAACGGATTTTTAAAACAACCAGTTTTTTAGTTTGGATGTCAACAAACGAGTTAGTTGTTTCAAACGGGACTGTTTTTTCTCTGTGTTAGATTGTTTGCCAAACCAGTAATTTAAAGTTCGTTGTGTAGAGCAGATTTTAAATTTTTGTTTACGTTCCATCTTTTGCTGTTCTGAAAAAAAAAATGACGGGCACAGCATTCTTGTGCAAGATTTGTTTCTTGCCACTGGTTCTGTAGGCATCTTCCGTAAAATGACTGTCACAAACTCGACTGTTTTGTGAAGTAGCTGTTAAAACCAAAATTGAACGAATCCAAATTTTTTTCGCGTGCGTTTTTTGGGAATCTGAACGAATTTTCTTCAAACTGTGGTTCGTTTAATTTGATTTGTATTAAAACCTTATCTGTGACTCCTCACATTTAACGAATTATTAAGATTTCGAAAACATTGTTTAATCACACAACGCATCGCATTTTGTGATTTTTTAACTTAACTCTATTCAACTTAACTAATATTTTTCTCTCAGGTCTTACTCTAATTAAAAATTTAAAACACTGTTTACACTTGATCCAATATTTACACTACTTATATACTAGCAACTTAACTTTAATAATGTACATAGAAATAAATGCCCAAAAAAAATCACTTGTTCCGAATATCGCCGAAAAACCGCTCAACCGCTCCAATCTTGCGCTTCGCACTCGAAATATGCACTTGAAAAAACTCCGCAAACGAATAACCTTCAATTATTCTCAGATTCATTGGATACAATACACCGCGCGACTGTCGTAGTATTCACAAAATGCAACGCGGTGTAACACTTTCGAAACAAACAACCGTGGTTGAGGAAACGCCGCGGCTGTACCTTTGCTCGGAGGAAAGCCGCGTGAAATATTTATTTCAATATTCAAATTACTTAAAACTGAAGTTATAAAAATAGACTCTTTTGATATGGTACGCTTGCTTGTTGATTTGCAACCACTCATGACGCAACATAAACATGCTGCGCCGAATAGAAAAATCGGTGCATCTGTCAGGGACGACCCCAATGTTTACGTTGCGGGGCGACATCTACGATTTGCAAGTGGTTACACGAAACTAAGCTAATCTGTCATGATGTGGGGGGGAACACAAAGAGAGGTCGGAGAACTGGAGTGTCCGTTATTGCGGAACGGGAAACCGACGCTTTCATCTTTGGAAAAGAGTACAAAAGAGCGCCAGCCAAGGCTGTCGAGAGAAAGAGCACGAAGGTGGTTGTCCCGAGTTGTCCATATCCGAGCCAGCATCCTCCTCTCCAGTCGTATAGATCACAGACAGACATCGAAGTCAGCTGTTCGTCCCCCCCAAGTAGGTGGGGTAGAGTACACAAAGGAAAACGTAGCAAGCGGGAACTTGACGCGAGACGGTAAGTTTGTACACACGAGATGCAGTTTTTACTACGAACAGAGTTTCTCTTTCTCTTCTGGTTTGATTATATGTTTGGTATGGGCAATATCAGATTCACCTCGCCTCGCGGAGCTTGAGCGCATTTGTCTTCTTATTTTCTACCGACATACCCACGAGTCGTAAAAAAGTTTTTTTTGCAGGTCTTGTTGTTTGTTTTGCAATGTGCTGTTTAACTGATCTTAACACTCGTGTGTTCTTGATTAGCATTTATAATACCGTTTACGCAGAAACGGCGTCGAGCAACATCACTTGAATTAAGCGTGCTCATAAAACTCGAGAGCATGTTTCATTCGCCTTTCGTTCATTAGCACTTGATTGAATTCAATCATCGTTCTCCCGGACTGTTAGCGAGAAATACGACGTTCATCGTAGCAGGCTATTGCCACGATTCTTGTCGATCGTTTCCTTCCAAACGTCAAATGATCAACCAAACAGTGAATAATCAACATGTAAGTAACGAATTCGATCGATTTACGTTTTGAATTATTGTTGACGGTCCAGTCGGTGGCAGTGGCAGTGACTTGTACCTAGAAATCATTAGTCACTGCGGCGGTAGAAAACGGCAACGGTGTTGCTCAACGCAAATTGGTGCCTACTTAAATGCATTGTTCCATCTTCAAGGTTAAACTTCTTGTTGTTGGCCATTAGCGTACGGTGTAATATAGTGGTTTTGATATGCATGCGTATAGTATATTGACACTAATGGTGTTGTAACATAACCTTCACCGCTGGTGATAACCAAATGATAGATAATGACACCCGTGGCGCTTCATCATCGTATGTCGTCAACGAGAAGGTTGGTAGTAGCTAGCATTACCTGAAGAAATTATCGGCGAAACTCGTCTGAATAGTAATGATCGCTTATTTTCACTGGTAATTAAAAATGTAACGTAATGAAAGTGATTTGCAAAAACTAGTTATGAGATAAAAAAAAATTCCATAAATTTTGATGTTCTGCTGCTCGAATTAGTGTTCTTTGAAGCGCTTTTAGAGTAACTACGCTTCTTGAAGAACTGTTCTTAGTTTAGGGTTTTTTCTTTGTGTCTTCAAATATCCAATCATATGGTGTGGGGTAAGCACAATGATACGCTTTTTATCCAGAGCAGTCAAACGAATTTTCCACCTGAAAAGACATTCGACTGTATGGGAAATGGAACCGTTGACCTGTGGATTGACTCGTTTACCGACAACGCTATAACTTCACTTGGATCGGAAAGAGACTATGACGCAGTAATACTGAAGATAAATAATTGTATTACTTTAGTACGCTAATGGTCACATGAAAACGATCTTTACAACTTTCCATTCTATTTTGTTATATCAACCGGAATAGAGGTATTCTTCAACTACTTTGCTGATATAGGTTATAGGCCCAGGCAGACCCTAGACTGGAAGATTTTAAAATTAACGTAAAGCTGTTATGTTTAAGATGGGAGATGAATTTCATCAACTTTACGACGGGAGCTGCATCAGTAACTGGAGGTACCGGATTTCCTCAAACAATAAGGAGCCCAAAATCTTTCATTGCGTCTATCGTTTGCATTCAGAAAATGGACAAAAATTGCCTATTTTTCATTGGTTTACCTTCACCCGCACTGACGAAACTACCCATGAAGCATAAATCATCGCAACCCATGAGTCAGCAGACAAAATTTAACAGCTCTATCAGTCGAACTCTAACCGTGATGGCAAAAACAGTGAAGCGACTCTGTTCAGAAGTGTGCGCGTTCAAAGAACGACACCCCGCCGCGTCGAAAACGGACATCGTGCGGCACTTTGTGGACGCCGGTACGCCCGTTCCGGGCATCGAAAGAAAGCCCGGTTCCGGACGGCCGACGACCCTGAGCGACAAGAAGCTTCAAAGGATGCTGAAGCGGAAGACCGAGGGAAAAGTGGCTACATCGCTGCCTGCGCTTGGCCGGGAGGTCGGTTCAACCGGCCAAACAGTGAAAAAGTACCGGCCAAACAGCGAACATGAACATATATGTCAGGAAGCGGATGTCACGTCCACTGGTTTCGGAGATCCAGGCAATGACGCAGCGGAAGCGGCTGAATAAGATGGTCAATTCATTTTTTCGGCGAATCGCGACGTGGCGGTGGTGATGGTGGACGAGATCTATCTTACCCTGGATGGCAACGACTGGCAGGCACTTCGTGTCTTACTTCCCCCACGAAGGAAGTGAGCTCCAAGGTGAAGTTCATTTCACACACCAAGTTCCCCAAGAAGGTGCTGCTGTGGCTGACAATCAGCGAGAAGGGGATGTCAAAGCCGCTCTTCTTTCGCTCCGGACTGGCCTTGAACGGGGAAATATATAATACGAAATGCCTGCCGGAAGTTGCGTCGTTCATCAAGAAATACCATAAGGGCGAGGACGCGGTGTTTTGGCCGTATCTGGCGTCTGCCCACTACTCGATGCGATGGTTGGAGGAGATGGAGCGGCTGAATATCGATGTGGTACCCTAGTCGGCGAACCCGCCCAACGTCCCCCAACTTCGTCCCATCGAGAATTTCTGGGCCAACCTGAAGCGTAAGATCTACTCCAACGATTTTGTCGCGAAAACTGAGGAGGAATTGATAAATAAAACGAAGATAGAACTTAAAAGCATGCCTACACGCATGTTTGCGTCCGCCATGGCGAATGTTCCGGTTAACGCTCGCAAGGGCGTGGAATATTTTTGCAAGTTAGCTTAAATAATTACCTTCCATGGGAAATTTATCAAAAGCAATTATCTGTCTGAGCTGTTTTTTTATCATCATCCGAAAAAAGTCCATTTTTTTTTAATGCAAACGTTAACCGATCTCAAAGTTTTTTAACATGAAACTGACAACATCCACAAATGCACTATGTCACGAATGGGCAAATTTCGCGCTAAAAATCGATAACTCAAAACCATTCCCAAGTAACATTGCTAAGACCATCCTACTTTATTAAGTTTTATTAAAGTTTTATGAAAGCCACTTGAAATCAATTTGGTTTTATTATGGCACCAAGAAGTGCCAATAGGCTCCATATTTTAGTCAGGTTTATGAGAACCTACACAGCTTGTTTACAACGATCTTAAAACCTTGTTTCTCAAATTCCTTTTCCTCCTATCAAAGGTTTTATTTCGACTTTATGAACTCGTAAAATGCTGTATTGAAATGCCGTTTTATGACTCATTGATATTATCTTATTATGGTCAGTAGAAAAAGCATTTTAAAACCTTTTTGCCTACAGTAAATGCATTACACGGCAAATTGGAATTGAAGGAAGCCACCATAAGATCAAATAGTTTTATAATAGTCATTGCGAAGAAAAATGGCTTTATGGCAAAACTGATTATTTTTCAATCGCCATATTGAAATATAAGAAATAATTGAAATGTGGAAAAATAAATGCATCAAATTTTCAATGGTATGCAAATAAACTGTAGATCGGAGACTTATTTCGGCATTCTTTTAGATAATCTCATCCAATTCCAAAAACTTTGCAGGAAATTCATGGTTAAATTATCGAATGTATTTTTTTATATTATATTTGATTTATGTTGTTGTAAATTCGCATAATTTCCGAGGCGCATTAATTTCCGGCTCTTATCGCGCCAATATTCACCATAAAAATAAATGCGCATATAATTTGGAGCATAATACGCTGTAAAAAACACAATTTGTTTTGGATATTCTGCTATCAAACAAAATTTCCTGCAGCACTAGACCTTTTTCTTTACTGCCAAATTAATCAGAAGAGCAGAGAATCGAACAAAGCACAATAACAAAAAACAACCTCGATTTCACAGTGTAGATTGACAGCTGTGGCCATTTGGCCGTTTTCTGGTTTTCATGGCAGCCAATAGGTTTTATGAAGGTTCTCAAATGGTCATAACATCTTTCACTAGAACATTTTTAAAATCTTAATGTTCTTATAAAGGTTTTATTAACTTGTTTTCACAACCGTCTATAGAGTGGGCCATTTTGTACAAATTTCGGCTTTAAAGAAGCATAGAGGAGGTGTTGGTAGACAAAACAGTTTTGATTGTAGTTTTATCAACAAAGCCGGGAGAAGTGTTATACGGCTGGGATGAAACTAAAATTGTTACTTGGGATTAACTTTAAACACATGATGTTTCCAGAAGACTTAATCTTAAAAATAGGATCTTTTTTTGGTTAAGGTGGTGACTAGGGTGGTCCTTTTGTGTTCGTTACTTTTTTTTTATGATTCAATTAAATTTAATTTTGCTGAAGAATGTTTAGTTCTATCTCATCCACGTATCGTTTTGTAAAAGATTTTCTCACTTTCTCTAAAAAACCGGTATTTATAGTCTGTTTTTTAACGTAGGACTACGTTTCAAAAATTAAACTGAACCGAATTTCATAGGAAGGGACGGGTCAAGCAAAACAATAAAGACATTTTAATATCAACCAACTATATGTGTTATGATATGTATAAATAAGATGATACCATTATTACTACACCGATAAAATTATTTTGTTATTTTAAATCTATTTTCCTGCACATAAAAAGAGCATGCAAATACCTTCAAAATTACATGAAGCTTTCAATTTACACGACTTGAAAATCACATGTTGTAATAATTGCTTGCTTGAATTTTACATGACCTACTTCAGATGCTCGGAACGTTGATTATAACATCCAAATGTATTTTTTCACGTGAGAGTGGAGGAGATAATGATCGAGAAAGAGATTATTTGTTTATTGATAACCTAACTTGATAATCCAAAAATGCCAGCCATGGGTCACTGTTAGGAGAAATCATAAATAATGAAAAATGTCAATTATACGACATTCATTTCTTAAAAAAAAAAACAAAAACATGCAGGCTGTGACTGCGGTTCATGTTTTCAACATGACAAACGGTTAATCTAATGCGTTCCTAGAAGCTTCAGGTTGCTGCGATGGGCGAATCCGGATAGGTATCAGTGAACAGCTCAAAACACAATGGGTTCTGAAACAGCAATACAATCTGCTTCACTCGATTCGACAATTGCTAAAATGTCTTCTTTTGTCCTCCGCTCTTGAACGCTGAATACAGCTAGAAGAGAAAAACAGCACGGAAACTTATTCGAAAAAAAATTGAATGTAAGAAGGTTTATATTTACACGATCATGTAAATTCATACGTATATGCATTGGAAAACGTGTTCACTGAGATTTATTATCCTTGCAATGTGTACTTATGTATGATTTGATGAATGTACACGTTTCAAGGTTTATCATTGTTCCAGATTTGTGCATATTTTTTTTATTTAAAATTCAATAAAGCAATGGATTACATTGATATATTTTTACCATTCGAACGTTTTACATCACATGCAATTTTTATTATTTTTTGCTGTGCATGCTACAACGCGGTCCTACGTGTTCCTCGCGGTTACATTCTTGATATCACCCACCTCTAATTTTTTGATTTCAATTTTAATTTGAAAACTTTTTGAAGACGACTTTTAGGACATAAAATGACGCATATTTTGAAGACATAAAATAGCTGCTAGATTGAGAATAAAAAAAAGTTATAGAGCTTTAAGAGTTTTTTCAAGACATCTTACTCCAGTGAGCAGTGAGGTCAAGTAACGGGTGTTCAATAAAAAATGAGAATGATTTCAATACCTTTCGGTAATTAAAGTAAAGAGCTTAAATTTTTTTCTCTCCAAGAGAATTGCTCTCTGGACTCCCTAGAAATGGGTGGCATGTTTCTTTTCACTCGGGTGCTGTCAGTTCAATCGAAGATGGCGTCGAAACAGCAAGCATTCCGCGAGCGTGTTGTACGGTTTTACGAAACGCATATCCATCGTGGAAAAACGTTTACGGTAGACCACTTTCGAGACGAAAACGTGCCCGTGAGTACAGTTTACCGGATCCTGGCATCCCTGAGCGTGGAGCGGAAAGCCGGAAGCGGCCGTCCGGTGGAGATAATGAAGAAGAAGAGGAAAACGCTGTTCGACAACAAGGACGGAACGAGTTTGCGTGACGCCGGCCGAAAATACCACTGCACCCATACCTTGATCCACCGAACCCTCAAGATGGAGTACATCATCTGTCGGAAAAATACTCGGTCCCCCAAGTAAACGGACGAGCAGATAGCGACCGTGAAATCGCAGTGCCGGTGGATGATGAAGAACTACAGTGGGATGTCGTTCGTGCTGGACGACGAAAATTACTTTCCGCTCTCGAAGACCCACATTCCAGGAAATGATAGCTACTATTCCAGCGACAAGTCGGTCATGTTGAAGGGGGGAAGGGTGGTTGGTGTTCTTGAGGATGAATGGGATATTCAAACACTCCATCTACTCCAGCGAGCGCTTCGCATAATGGGCCGAGGCTAGATGTGGCCAGACCACAACATCGTCCTTCGGGTTGCGTTTCTTAATGAAAGCCGCAACTTCCGGCAAGCACCTCATGCTGTACGCTTCCCCATTGCCCGCAATTCCCAGAAAAAATAAGAGCGGCCTTGACATTCCCTTCTCACTGGCAGTCAGCCATAAGAGGACCTTCTTCGGGAACTTCGTGAGGAAGATGTACTTCACGTCGCTGGTTACCTATTTCGTGGGGACGTGAAATAGACGGTCCCCTTCCAGTCATTGCCGACGAGCGCCATGTACGTCTCGTCGTCCATGATCACAACAACGGTTGCTCTTCGCAGGGACGACATCCATGACGAGCACTTTCAGCCGCAGATTTTGGGTTTTGGCAAGCGCTTCCGACATGACCAAGGGCGGCTTCCGGTTTCTTCATGACGATGTCCATGTTGGTCAAATGCTTTTTGACCGTCTGGCTGTTCGCACCAACCTCCCGGCCCAAGGCGCCTAAGGATTTCGACACCTTGCCTTCCGTCTTCCGCTTCAGCGCATGCTGCACCTTCTGTGGAGAAGAGTCTTCACGTACCATAAGGGAGTGTATTGGAGCCCATTTCAATCATTCTGTTAACGATTTGCGATAAGTCTTGCGATTTTGTGATATTAATATGTTTGCTGATGATACCGTGTTATTCCTTGCAGCTAAAAGCCTTGATGAGGACGCTTCACATTTGAATGCAGATTTACGTTCTCGTTTCTTACGTTTCAATGAAATGGTTGAACAATTGATCGCGTTCTTGAGATTAAATATCTTGGAATGATTATTGATGATAGGTTAATATTTGACTCTTACGTTGACAGTGTCATCAAGAACCCCAGGCTCGCGATAAAATCGCAATAAACTAGAAGAAGAATAAATGTTTTATGCATAACGGCAACTTAAGTGTACTTCTTGGATAATTATACAAATATTGCGCATTATCAGTCAATCAAACCGAACTCAAAGTGTCAAACCCAAGTATTTCTAACACTGCCAATTTCTCCGCTCATGCAGATATTTATGGGCCATGGTGGATTACGACGACAACACTAAAAAAAATAATTAGCATTCCGAACGCACCCCGGTTTCGCTCGATGAGTGAGGTGAAGGTGAAATTCACCAAGCATAACTTACCTTTACAGTTCCACCCCACCATCTGATCCGTGCCTCAAATTGCTTCCACCTCTTCCGTTGGACTGGACTTCGGCAGTGTTTAATTGTTGTTCACGGAGAAAAACAAATCCCTCATTTTAATTTAATCTACCCTTAGAATTGCTATTTTGGATGGAAACTATATCGAAACGCGATTTGCCTCGATCGGTGATTGTATAACCTACACGTTGCAGATCCGGTTTCGATTCGATCGGATGCTTTCCGCTAGCGGCGAAAAGGGTGTAGGCAAATCAACGCTGATGAGAGTGTTGTTTTTATTAAAATCAGAACAGCTCGAAAAAAAAAGCTTCTATAGTAATGACTACTACTGAAGTCAGGCGTAATACCGGTATTATAATGATGAATGCAGCTCGATCAATGACAGTTATTACGAACGCAACGATTATCACTTAATAGTTCCGGTTTACCTCGACAACAGAACCGGTTTGTCAACGTTGCTTTCGGCTGCGCTCTATTTTGTTTAATTTTTTTCATTGAGTCATAAATAAATCTTAGACCTATAATACAACGTTTTTGTCAAGCCTTACATCTTCACAAATTCATCACTCAACATCAGTCGGACCACAATGTGCACATATATTTTTAAATAGACATTCTTTCCCACAGCCTCGTAGCGCGGCGGCAACGATATGTTCAAGCAACAAAGCAACCGAGAAATCAACCCATGACGTGCCAACTCGCCGCCGATCAGCCAGCTTGGATGATACGATTACGTACATACGTGAACGCCATCCTCATCATCATCACCACCATATTGCACATGGTGGGAAAACCAAGCCCAAAGAACGAAAACAAACGAAAGACATCGCGTCCCATCAGTTGATTTCGCTAGAACAGTGAAGATATTTTTGTAAACAATTTCTTTTCGAAATATTATTACGTAAACCGATCGTGTAGGTACTGACTAGTCAGCCGGCAAACCAAACAATGTTTCACTGAGATATCGAATGTCACTGCCTCAAAAAACGAAGCGAAGCTTACATCATCGTTCGAAGCATACTTTAAAGTGGAATATTCTGAGAACAAGACCGAGAGAGAGAGAAAAAAAACCTTACAGTTAGATAGCCCCAAAAAGCAGCCATGACCTAGAGCACTCGGAAAACACGGGGTTCGCGAATGGCGCCAAGCAAGAGAGCCAGCACACGCACGCTCGCGCCCCTATGTTTTCCCCCGTGCACTTCGTCAGACCACCTTCGAGTACAAAAATAATTGTTGCCGCGACGGCGATGTTTTGGAGGTAAATGGGAAAATCGATTCCAAATGGACTTGAACTTTTTCGGGGTGAATGAAGCCGGGTCTAATGGAGGTCGAATGGTAGAATTAACTGCTGGATTGATTTTGCAATTGACCTTTGTGCGGCCAGGCACGCTCGGAGGAAGCGATTACTCCAAGCACCAGTTTTTCATCCAGCTTCCACGAATACGCACTCATTGAGATAACAAGCGGCATCTGTTTCGGATCACGTCCGGAAGTTTTTCAAAAAAGAAACAAGTT
Source organism: Aedes koreicus (assembly GCA_024533555.2). Taxonomy (NCBI): domain Eukaryota; kingdom Metazoa; phylum Arthropoda; class Insecta; order Diptera; family Culicidae; genus Aedes; species Aedes koreicus. The sequence goes on from JAHHFK020000091.1 coordinate 13,728, forward strand.
TCCGCGCTCAAATTATCAATCGATTGCCTACATTGCATGGCTTTAAAAATTGCTCCGTCATCCACTTGTGTCGCAGTTGGCCACTCATGACGTAAGAGTGAGCAGAAACGTGGTCAAAAGATGGAAATCCGACAAATGTAATGGGATGAACACGAATGAGCTTCCTGCATTTAATGTTCGAAATATCAAGGCCTGTTAAAGTCAAAATCTTGATTTTTCTCCTCTTCTCCTCGGCTATTTAACCCTTACAGGGTGCGGCAGAAATTATGCGAAAATGTTCAAACTTGAGTATTGGGTTAATTAATGTAGCTAGTGACTAATTTCTGTCGAAAGTGTATTTGTTTATGTTTACTTTCAAGTGCTGCATCCAAAAAGTCCCTGCAGGATGCTCCTAAGCAGCGGAAGCCGGGAAGCGGACGTCCGCGCTTTGCACGCACGCCGAACGTGATCGAATCGGTCCGTGCAAAAATTGCTCGCAACCCGGTGCGTTCCATAAGAAAACTTGCAAAGGAAGCCAATATTTCGGAGAAATCCATGCGGAGAATCATCAAAGAAGACCTGCATGCATCTTCCAGAGCCAGAGTGAAACGCCACTTGATTACGGACCGGGTCAAGGAACTACGAGTGACTCGTTCCAAGAGATTGCTTTCCTTGTTGAAGAAGGAAAAAATGATAATCCTGTTCTCCGACGAAAAGCTTTTCAGCATCGATGCTGTGGACAACAGCCGCACGGACCGGTTCATTTCACCGCAGAAAATGGAGAACGTTCCGGAAAAAGTGAAATTCAAATTTCAAACCAAACATCCGGCTGGTGTCATGATGTTTGGCTTGGTGGCGTCCAACGGTTTGAAAATGCCGCCTGTTTTCATTGATGCTGGAGTTAAAATCAATACCGAAGTGTATATCGCTATTTTAAAGATCCAAGTGCTTCCCTGGGTGAAGGCCAACTTCTCCGAGGACCAAAACGTTGTCCTACAGCAGGATGGAATTCCGTGTCACACGTCCAATCGAACCCAACAATGGTTGAACGATAACATGAAGTTTTGGCCGAAGGATTTGTGCCCCCCTAGTAGTCCAGATCTTAATCCGTTGGATTATTCGATTTGGGCATATGTTGAAGCACGAGCCTGCAAAACATCACACCCTAGTGTGAAAACCCTGAAGTCAACCATAACACGCACATGGCAGTCAATGTCGGAGGACTACGTCCGAAAGGCATGCTCTGGCTTCCAGCGTCGGCTCGAGGATTTTATTAATAAAAATGGAGGACACATTGAATAAATTTGTTTAAAAGGACTTTATAAAGATAACTGCACTCGAAAATGTTGATATTATTGCTTGAATTAGTTGAAAATGGGCTTTGAAAGAAATAGAACAAATTTTCGCATTATTTTCTGCCGCACCCTGTATGTGTTCGAAAAAAAAAACACCTTTAAGTGATCAACAGGGTACCCGGGTACCCACCATATTCAAATGATTATAACTCTGGCTATTATTGACCGATTTTAATTCTTTTGGCACTGTTAGATTCAAAATCTTATCCGCTTCAGGAAAATTATCAGCAGTGACCATTTAAATTCATCTGGCTCCCGTAAATCCGGGTTTCCGGGGCAGTGGTCCGGTACGGAGACACTATTTGGGAACATCTATTGAATTTCCGGGAATGGATGTCAAAATCTTTGGAATAATTCCTAGAAACTATTTCTATTCCATTGTGGGCCATATGCCAACTTGTTCCTGCCACGGCCATTCTGTAACAGGTTCCCGTGGGGCCTATAGTGGCCATGAAAATAATTAGAAGGAAACCCTGGCATTATGGGTATCAAAATTCATGAAATTTCTCCAGTATGATATTTTTCAACGTTTTGTGGCTATCTGATGATTTTTCCTCGAACCGGTCATTCCGGAGCAAGTTCCCGTTTAGTCTCGAGTAGCCATTAACATATTTAGAAGGAAACCTTGGCAATATGGGTTTCATAATTCATGAAATTCTACCAGAAAGCTATTTTTCAACGTTTTGTGGCCAGCTGATATTTTGTCATCGGAACGGTCATCTCGGAACAGGTTCCCGTGAGGCCCGAGATGTCATGAACAACACTAGCCATAAAACGTTGAGATATAAGTTATCAATCGCTTGGGTTGCTGATGAAGGGGAATCCATAACTTATATCCTACTGAAGATATTTCATGAATTTTGAAACCCACATTGCCAGGATTTCCTTTTGAACATGTTCACGGCCACTTGAGGCCCAACGGAAACCTGTTCCGGAAAGACAGGTCCGTGAAAAAATTATCAGTTGGCCACAAAACTTTGAGAAATATCCTACTGGGGAAGTTTCATGAATTTTGATACCCATATTGCCAGGGTTTCCTTCTGACAATGTTCATGGCCACTTGAGGCCCCAAAAGTGAACCTGTTCCGGAAAGACAGATCCGAGGACAAATCATCAGATGGCCACAAAACGTTGAGCAATATCCTACTGGAGAAATTTCATGAATTTTGATACCCATATTGCCAGGGTTTTCTCCTGAAAATGTTCATGGCCACTCTAGGCCCCACGGAAATCTGTTACAGAATGGCCGTTCCAGGAACAAGTTGGCATATGGCCCTCAATAGAATAGAAATAGTTTCAGGAATTATTCTAAAGATTTTGCCATCCATTCCTCGAAATTCAATTAATTTTCCGAAATTGTGTCTCCGTACCGGAACACAGCCCCGGAAACCGGAATTTACAGGAACCAGATGTATTCGATTGGTCTTTGCCGATTATTTTCCGGTAGCGAATGAGTTTGTGAATCTAACGGTGCCAAAAGAATTATAATCGGTCTATAATTGCCAGAATTACAATCATTTGAATTTGGTGGGTACCCTGTCGATCGCTTAAGGGGTAAAAAATTCGAAGTTCCCCCCTTCTGCCCCCTTGCTACTATACGAAATGTTTTTATGCAAAAAATTGCCTTCCAACTTTTATTATAGTGTCACTGAATTTCAGCTTCCTGTGTTAAACATAACTATGAAATTTCATAATGTAAAACATGAAAAGGTACCCGGGTACCCTGTCGATCACATAAGGGTTAAGATTAAGAGCATTTCCAGTCATAATAGCAAACGGGTTGGACCGTACACGGTAAATCTGATGTATGCAATAATGACTTCAAAGTAGGCACTTTGCTTGAAGACTGGAATTATGCATAAAATGCGTAAAAAGGTTTTATGCCAAAATGCCTGGAAAGGTTATACGGTAGGATTTAGAGCATGAGAAAGAATTTAGAAAATTTGTTTTTTTTAGAGTGTTTTTGTTTTTTTTTTTTTGAGATGGTGTGGATATTATTAAAACACCGCTATAATTTTAAAAAATTTTTTTGTTTTTTTTTTTGTTTAATAACAATATAAATAACATAAGGCTTTGTGCACAAATTACGTAACGCATGAAGGGGAGGGAGGGGGGTTGAGCATTCGTTACTTATTGTGACATACGGGGGAGGGGGGTTTTAAAATCGTTACGTAACAAAATAACCATTTTGAAAAAAAAAAATCAAAAGTGAATAACCAATTTGCATCAATATAATTTCTTGTGTGTCAGTTATAGTACTAGTTAAGAACTATGTTTAAAAATTCTGGGAAAAACTCACTTTCAATACGTCAAATGAATACTTTCAATCCATATTTTGAAAGAAAAATATCGAAACTGAGCCAAAACTTTGTTTTTGTATTATTATTCACGTTTGCCATAACTGTAACACTGCACCAATTATCGCCATAGTTTTCTGGTTCCTTTGATGGCCAATCGCATGCGTTTCTTATGGGAGTGGCGATAATAGAAACTCTTTTATGGCCAAGTGGTGCAAGAAATCTGAAATTTTAAGGAAAATGGATTATGTCTATCTTTTGTTTTCAGACCAAATTCTAAAGCTTTGATAAATGGAGACGTACTATTTAAATTTGATCTACTAAACGAAAGGTATCTCATGACGATTTGCATCACCAATCGGCGCAATTTTCCATAAATGGTACATTTACACGCTGAGAAATATATTCTGTATAGATTCAACAAATTTTATTGTTGATTCACAGCTTACCCATAATTTTTATTTATTCAAACAATACCGATTTTATTTTTAACAATAAATTTTGTTGTTTCTAAAAGCGCTGCAAAGGAGGCTTCTATTGAATGTCCCTTGACTCAGCCTATTATGCAATGATCGATTACATTTTTTATTATAACTCATAAAGTATTTGAGCTGGAAGCGATATTTAGCTAGTTATACACTTGCTAAGATACATTTAATAAGACGTTTGGTAGTATGTATCACAAAAAGCTATACAACTTATTTTATAAAGCCAGAAACTTTCGAGGGATATGGATGTAATGTCGGTCTATAAGCATCAAATTGGGTCTATTCATGGATGCAACTTCGTCCCATTCGATCGATTTTTTTTATTAAATGCAGTCTTCGTACGAGTTTCCCCCCTAATTATCTGATTTAAGACATAGCCAGCTGTATTCGCTTTAACCAATATAAAATTTTATAAAGCAAACTAAACTAAACCTGCTTTGAAGCACTTAAGAAATTATCACTAATAGCTTATTGGCCCTCAGATAATCAAAACATAATAATACACTCTGCACAGGTTTTATTCCTTGGTTTGTGTTTAGATAAGCCATTTGGAAAATATACAATCGAATTTCGTACATTAACGTTGAAAATTCTACCAAAAACATAATTTTTACCAAATTATCCAGGCAACAGGCCATAATTGGGAACAAAGAAAAAAATATGTCCCTAACATTGAGTCTACGTTTTTCTTATGAAATTATTGTTATTTTATCTATGCAAACGGTTAGTTTATAACGTGTGACTATTTTCTGTACATCTAGGCTGCATTTTCCGGATTATTTGTTCCATTTAGCCTAATTTAGATCATTCGAAGATCATGGATATAATCAGTTCAGCTTAACCAGTGAAATCATGATGTCTAAAAAGTTACGAAAATCGGAAATTACACTGAAGTGAACAACATTAAATTGGTTATTATTGTCTGAACTGCTTCTAATTAAATCAATCATCTTGCTGGCAACATAATTTTGTTGATTATTGTTGAATTAATGACATATTTGGTACTTAGGCCGAATAAAGGAGCTAGGCTAACATTACATCCCCTTACCACTTAATCAATTAAAGTGCTTTCCATAGACATAGATTCAGAATTTTGCTTTAAGAAATTCAATTTATTTAATTTTCCATTTCTTTCAAGCAAAGCATTAAATATAAAAATCACTAGATTTCCTTTTATAGAAGCGGTATTTTATGATTTTCTATATCAGGTGGAGTAAAAGAAATTACTAAAGAATTATTTATTTTTCAATTAAAACAGGCATTGATTAAAGTAATACCATCTCTTTTCTCTCACAAATGTTACTCCAATTTTCATTAAAGTAAGATCTACTCAATCTATGAGTAGATCTACTTTTCTGAAAATTAATTAACATTTTCGTGAGGATAGTAACGGATGTCAAATTGAGCTATAGAGCAGAATTGAGCATGTTCCTTAATGCATAGAATGTAATCATGACTACCTCGAACTACAAACTCTCATTCTGAATAGAAATTTAATCCAATATGTAACTTGTAGTCTACAGAATTACATTTCCATAATCCTACTAGACTATTAACTAATATTAAAATGTAGATTTTATTTTTTAAAAAAGGGGGGGGGGGGGGGGGGGGGGGGGGGGGGGGGGGGGGGGGGGGGGGGGGGGGGGGGGGGGGGGGGTTTGGTAGAGATTTGTATAGGGGAGAAGCATAATTGACCGCTTACGGTTGCAATTCCGTTATTGCCAGATCAGCCGTATTTCTCAACGAACCAACAGATGATGTTTGAGACTAACTATACATCTTCAATATGTAAAAACTGATGACCCATTATAAAGCACAATACCGACGCCGGCCGTGCCCGAATGCTGGTCAAGTAGGGAATGGGAAGGAACGTGCTGATATGATACTCCTTTGCAGAGGAAGCCCGAGAAATCCTCGCACTTCCACGAGAAATCACTGGGGGATGTTGGATGGATGGGGGTTGGCTTTGTAACTTGGGGATTGGGCGCTGTTTGTGGGTGGGTGGGGGGGGCCTTTTGTCCTTGAACTTGCCGCCCTGGGGCTTTTTCCAACACCGTACTTGATTGGGGTGTGTTGGGTATTGTGCCGTGGGTTTTATTTTGGGTTTGCTGACTGGGCCTCTTATGAGTTGGGAAGGTTAATTGTGGGGTGTTTTTTTTGGTTGGGGGTATTGTTGTATATGTGGATGGAGTTTAGTTTGTAGTTTTTAATTTTTAGGGTTTTTTGTTTTGTACTAGCTTGTTTATTCGTAAAAATAACAATTTTCGACGTTGATTCATACACTCGCGACAAAATAATCGCAAAAATTAACGTTGCTAAATGGCGATGAGCGACACATCTCCTTCTAAATCATAATCGTTACTCCACACTCGGAGAATACAAAAATTACAATTAGAGTATGTTGCTAAACCGCCCGTTAGATATGCAACCTGCATAACCAAACTCCGTACATCCCGTGGTGAATGCACCTAAAATTATGTGCAAGCTTTTCATCCGCTCATGCGCGTTGTTTTTGTTTGCTGCTTCTGACTAGCAAATGGCCGTTCTCTACATTACACTAGTCTTCTTTTTTTTCACTCCACACTCTGCCAATAATGCAAATCACCGCTATGAGGCGACTCTATAGTCTATATCGAGCTTCAAAACTGCTAATAATCATCAATTCACTCGCGACAAAGCGGAAAAACACTCTAATTTAATAATTTCTGCCCGAGTGTCACAATATTACCACTAATAACCAAAAGTAAGCTGATGTAACTCTTCTACCGGGTGCGGTGGCGAAGCACGAAAAAACAAAAAAAAAAACGGGGAAATGCTACCGACACTCACTCATAACAAAATCGATTCCCTCGATTGTGTTCACTGCGTCTTACACAAAGCACGCGGAAATTTTATGATTTCACTGTTAGTTTAAGTTAAATTACGGATTATTGATTGATTTTCGCGAAACGACGCAGCAAAAACAAAACACGTCAGTTTCAAAGCACGGCTTGCTGCGATCTCTTCTTCAAGAAAAAATCTTTCCAGCACACCTCTTCCAGCGCTACGATGTCGAACTTGCGGTTCTTCAATTCGTCGGAAAGCACGCTAGTACTTCCAAGGAAATTGATAGATCGGCAGTTCCACGTCCCGAGTTTCCAATCGTTTTCGTAGCCTAGGTCCATGCCGATTGTTCCGGTTCGAATTTCTTCCTTGTGTATTATTCGTTGCAATTCCTTTTTAATTGTGTCGGCTCGCAAGGCCCACAACCAACCCCACTATCTCGCAGGAGGACCATCGTGATGCTGCTGTTTAACAATTCCAAGCACCACCAGGACTTTCGGCTTCAGTATTTAGAGTCTTGGGCGCACTAACAAGACGGTGACTCAGCTGCTCCTAACATAGAGAACAGACGCTGTTTTGAGCCGCCCCTAACATGGAGAACAGACGCTCAAATGGGTGAAGGCTGAAGGCTTGGACTTTTACCCTTATTTTTAAAATGCGGGGTGGCTCGCTTTTGTCAGGGCTGCTTTTGGATATTTATGGGTTTTTGGAAGAAACTCAACAGAGTCCAACAACTGCTCAGTTCCCCCACATCGTAAACAGTCCCCGCCGCTCGTCCGGGTCTACTTATTCATGTATTCAGTAGCTGTCCATCATATCTGATGGAACCCCAGCATCCGCGTCTCGTGGACCCGCCGGGTTGCTGCAGCTCAGCCCCGTAGAGTCTTCACCTACTCTACGGTGGGGAAAATTACATCAACCAAATTAAATTTGGACTGTAACATTATTGTGCCACATATCAAGTTGATGTAATATTTCAAGACGATGTAAACATTCAATAGATGTATAATCTTACTTGAAACGAATGCTTCATTGAAAAATGAATTTCCATTATTGTACTTTTTGACCCCAGTTTCATAATCAGAGGGCGCTAATGCATGTATGAGGTAGACTCTTTTGTGAAAAAGATAAATTTACCTCTTTTCCCCCGCAGAAACAATATACTTCTAATATAGATCATAATTTATGCCATGATGCGTAGTGACTTTATTACAGCTGAGTAATTGGTTTAGTTTGGGCAACCAAGAGTGGCTTGCTAGTTTGCAGATAAAAGCCAATTTAAAAGATATGCTGTTCAGTTTACTGCCACAGGAAGAAAATTCATAAGTCGATGACTGCCTAGAGTCGAGATATAACTGAAGCGCATATTATGCGAAGAAGGAAGGTCAGTTTACATGTAAAGCTATGTAATTTTAAAGGATAATGGCGAGCAACCAATATAATTCCTGAAGGTCATATAATAATTTGATAATTTGAATGGCTAATAATATTATTTTTTACGGGTATTTGAAAGAGTGTGATGACGATGATTATGAAGTAATACTACCATCTATTGTAGCAAGGATAACTTTCCATACCTGTGGAATAATCTGAAAAACGATTTGATCAGGATTCTATTATTGTTTGTGATCATCAAGCTCCTGTGTGAAGGGCCAAAAACGTTTGGGCGGGCCCGTAAGCAGAGACACTTACGCGAAACCCGCGAATATAGGGAAAAGAATCTCCTTCCAAAAGCAAGTTCACAGGCACAGCACTAGAATCAAGCCCTCGATTGACAGAATAAACCCAATAGATGGGGTCGAAGAGCCCGCCCTCGTTCCGCGAAATGTTAACAATAGGGAGGAGGCAGTCCTATGCTCCCTATCCAAATCGTTTTACTTGGGTGCCCTGATAGTCCCCCCCTTTCCCCGTTATATTTTATTTGATATTTAGTATATTTTGTACACAAAAAATTAAGATATCATTATAGACAAAAATGCTAATTTATTCAAATTTCAAACTCGAATGATACATCCAATGGATTGTTAATGAAAAATAAATAAAAATTACATATGTATTAATATCCTACTAGTCCTGGAAAAGCTGAAAACAAAATAGATCATTCAAAACATCAAAGATAAAATTTCAATAAAAGATATTATTTTATAAGACATGTTGTAATATTCCTTCTTTATACTTTCTAGTAACATTTCGAAGATAGCAATTGGAGTGATCGAAGAGTCCGGTTTGATGGTTCTAAAATAAATGGCGTATCTTACCATAATACCACTAAACACAATATTAAAATATAATCCTACATTGCTTATAAGCACATGCCAGTCTTTTATGAATATAGTAGTTTAAGTTTAGGAGTGCAATTTTAAAAACAAATTGACCCTTTGATGCCTGTTATGTTTCCCCAGGCTCTTACATGGTTTTGGAATGCAAAGATGATTCTTAAGCGTTATTTTATTTAGCATTTCAAGCTTATTGCTTGCTCTCAAATTAGTGTTCTAAATGCACTTCCACAGTTATTAATTGAGAGCTTTCGATGCCGATGATTCTAAAGCGTGCTGAAATTATTAATAAATTGCCCAGGCTACGCCAACCAGCGTCTCCATGTTTCAGCTGGCAGTCTTTTGTGATCACATGACTCGTGGAGGCGTGAGGTAGGAACTTGTGAGGACGGGAGGTCGGTCGCGCCCTCCTGCGAAGTTGTCAACTTACCATTTGAAGCCCATTTATAACGGATATTTGAAATACCCTAAAAAGAACATAAAGATATAGGGTAGGGAACGGCTTAATCAGGGGTCACTATTTTAATCAGTTGTTAGGAAATAGGTCTATAACTCCTACATTTTCCAAATTATTTCATTTTTAATGATACGATCATAAGCTTTATCTATTGGGCCAATGATTCGATGTATGAATCATGATTGATTACCAATTTATTACTGTCATTTTGAAGATTTAAAATACATCATCTAGAAACCATCAGTTTCTGACCTGCTGAAGAAGTTCGCTCCAATGTTGCCTTTGTGTATTTTGCATTTAATCGCGTGTACCGGAGAGCATGTCCTCATCAGCTCTATCCCACAACTAGGCTTGTTGCCAGAATCTGATGTTGAACATTGAGTTAAATTTATTACATATTTAGATAATGTGAAATCGCTATTAATTTCATGTTTCTTCCAGTCATTGGAGATTGATCTATGCTTATGATTATATTGTCCATCATCTGGCACTATCATTTGCAATAAAAAATATGTTTTGGAGCTGTCGAATAGTACCCAACGATAAATAATGCTTCGCTGTTGAGAGGCAGCTATGGCATCACTGTTGCTTTTGAGAGAGCCCATGTTTCCTCTCTTCTTTGTTAACCATGGATATAGCACACCGGTAATGTAACGTGAAGCCTGCTGTCTCTTGCATTTGTTTGTTTTTAAACGAAGCATTCCGTTTGTCGTCACAGTCGCTTTGGCTAACATTTGCGTGAGAGTAAATGAAATAAGAAATACACATTGCCAATCTAAAGATCAATGACAAACTAAAAGTTTGGTCGTGTACGTCTGTCTCATAACCTGCTAGGAGACGGGTTTGTGATCGTAGCAATCGACATGTTTTGGTTGATTGTTTTCGAGAGCGAATGGGTAAAACAAAGGAGCGGGTTGAGGAAATTGACGTTGACAGCAAATCGTGAACTGGCCTATTTCATTTCATACAATATTGTAAGTTTATGTACAGATTGAGGAGCTGAAGAAAACATTTTTTTAATCGGAAAGCAATCCGCATGCGTTTAAGAAGTCCCTGCAATTGGGAACTTTATTCC
>JAHHFK020000092.1:0-86497 GCA_024533555.2 Aedes koreicus
TCATGCAATACGTGCATGAATTTCATTTCTGAGGTATTCATTATTTTTAAGACTAGAATAAATGTTAGATAAATTAATGGTAGCATCGAAAACAAGAATCAACCATTTTATGAAATGATATAGGAAATTGCTGATATTTATGTCGCTTTCATGCGCCAGCGCAAATGCAACAAATGTAATTTCAATATGTCTCAGCAGTATCAGACGGGAACGCGCTTGCGCGCTCGGGGAGCTTTTTGTCGAGCAAAGTTACAGCAATGAGACCGCATCGTCAAATGGCAATACTTCTTGCAACAATGGCACGCATGTTTTGTTCACCAACCACTGTTGGGGGGATGAAATCAAATCAATTTCAACGAAGTTGATTCACGGTCGTTCACCAAGTCGTTTGAAGCAAGCTTGATTTTCAATTGAAACGCTTTTGACGATGGCTAGATCGCAAATGAATTTAAGCTTACTCACGTTTGACACGGGAAGTGAATTGGGAGTGAATCGGTGAAAGTAAGATTCATTCACTGCACGAAAGCTAATTGAAATGAAGTGAAATGAACACAAAAGCGATTCATTTTCATTTTAATGCGTCGACGATGTAGGACCCTGGTTGTGATAGATTCTGAGAGGTGGTGCCTGGGTTGGTGTTCCTTGTGTTGGTGGTTCTATTTCTAATCATGTTTATTGCATGTATTAGTCCGGAGTATGTTGTACTTAGTCCATCAACAAACGAACAGACACAGATGGACTAAGTACAACATATTCCGGGCTAGATCTCGTGGTTCACTGCCCCTGCCCCGACAAAAAGAAGAGGGATCGTGACATCCCATTCATTGGGAACTTCACCTTCTTTGGGAACTTCGTGTGCGCTATGTACTTCACATCGCGGCTAATTTTTTTTTGTCGGGGAGGTAAACGTAAGGTACGTCTCATAGTCCATAACGACCACCACGTTCCGTTTCGCCGGGAAGATCTCTTTGACCAGAATCTTCAGCCATTGTTTCTGGGTTGCCGCTTCGTTCTCCGACACGGCTGGCTTGGACTGACGCTTCCGCATGTGGATATCCATTTTGGCCAAATACTTCTTGACTGTTTGGCCGGTCGCATCGGCCCAACGCACGGAATTGAAGTGGCCACCTTGCTTTCCGTCTTCAGTTTGAGCTTCTGTTGAATCCTCTGGTCGCTTAAAACGGTCGGAACCGCTTCCGCTCGATGGACTCTCCCTTCTCCAGAAGTGCCAGAATGTTGCAGATGTTTCCGCGATCATATCCGGCCGACACGAAGTGAGCCACGATGGCCAACTTTTTAGGCCCGGATGGAGCAGGCGGTACGAGCAAACTATAGATCGAAGTTGTTTTACTGTTCTCGCCATAGCTTCTTCTTCTTCAGCAGCATTTCAAGCTTATTGCTTTCACAATTAGCTTATTGCTTGCTCTCAACTTAGTTTTCTAGATGCACTTCCACAGTTATTAATTGAGAGCTTTCGAGGCAAAGTACCATTTTTGCATTAGTATGATTGTGTGGCAAGTCGAGGAATTTTCCTTAACGAAACATTCCTTGACCAGACCAGGAATCGAACCCAGCCACCTCCAGCATGGTGTTGCTTGTAGCCGCGCCTTTACCGACTGAGCTAAAGGAGGATCCGCCATAGCTGCCGTAAACAAACTGACGGAGCTTCGATTCGAACCACTACCTGGTTGTCGTTATAATGCGCCGTTGTAAAGAACATAGGGTACCGACGCCCCACACAGTACAATCTGGAACAACTGAAGCTACCCGACTTCGCAACTGATTACGTGCAAAGCTAAGAAGAAGTGTTGCCGGATGAGTAACAGCTGATCGCAGCTTCTCTTGAGCACTGGTGGAGTAGTGTCAAAGCAACCATTAACAACGCAGCGGAAAGTCGAAATCGACGGAACGACTGGTTCGAAAAGGAATTATAGACGGTAATAGACGAGAAGAATGATGATGCTAGGTAATCTGTCAAAATGTGGAGCAATACAAACAGAAGCGAAGACAGCAAACTTATCTTTTTCGGGATAAAAAGCAAGTTAGATTACTAAAGGCAGTTAATTTTATAGAGAGAACACATTGTTTTGTAGATGTTTTATTTATTAGTAATCGAATTCCAAAACAGTTTTAAGTGTAGTAATCACTGTGATATCTGTATTACGAAAAAAATATAGTTTTCATCAAAATGCTCCTAGATAAAAAAAAACGGATACACTTTTTAACGAATACCCTTCATTAGCCTTTCCACAGTTCTATGCGATACTTTTCGGCCACGTTTTTTTTGAACTCATTGACAGATTGTGTCTCTCTACCATCCTCTCGGAGGTGCCGCTTGATTATTGCCCAGTAGCGCTCGATCGGACGCAATTCAGGACAATTTGGTGGATTTGCACAAAATTGATACCGTGCTCCTTCATCAGATCCAGCGTAGCAGAAGCATTGTGAGCGGATACAAGATCACGCTAGAACAGTGGGGGGACGTTGTGTTCACGATACAGAGAAACAAGACGCTTTTTTATGCATTCCTTGCGATAAACTTCATCGTTGATGGTCCCCGTCGTTGGCACATGAGCCAATAGTCTGCCACACAAGAACTTTTTTGTAGAATTTCTCCATTCCGATCGTTCTTCTGTCATCAGGTATGTTTTCCCCAATAACCACATTATAAAACTGCGGCCTGGTAGCGTAGCTGTGTCCAGTTTTCAATATGTTTCGTCATCCATCAAAATGCAACTATTGGGGTGCCTTCTTAACATTTTATTAAGCTTCCGGCATATCTCTTTGTATATCCTGATGTTATTTTTCTTGTTGACACTTTGGACAAGTTCAACGGATACTCGCAGTTTCTTGGCAACCTGTCGGACTCAGTTCGATTTTTCGGATAACAGAAGCTCAACACATTTCCCCTCTCTTTGAGGGTTGACCGGGCCGCTTTTGGTTCTGGATCTTGGCAGATCGTCCACAGTATGCTACTCTGCAAACTTTTTGATGATTTTGTGTACACCAGTCTTCGATTTTTTTCACAATTTGAGCAATATGTCTACAAGACAGTTCCTCGTAGAACTTTTGAATAACCAAAACTCTAATGTCCTTATCAATTCGCTCCATTTAGCTAAACTCAATTTTTTGTGGCTCAGATAAAAAATGACAGTCGTCTGTCAGTGTATTGAATTGCACGATGAAGCAAATTCCATCAAAATTGAATTGAAAGCTTCTGCTTTTTATCGAGTTATAGAAGTTTCCTCTTTATAATATGAACAGTCCTTAAGAAAAGGAGCAGCTGTATCGTTCTCAAGAAACGCTAAAGTTCTACAAGAAACTCAACGCATCCCGCAAAGGCTTTGTGCCGCAAGTCGAAATGTGGAAGCAGCACTACGATGAACATCTGAGAATAGCGAAGAGATGGAACATCAAGAGAGCAGGAGAAACGACTTCATCGGAACAGTAGACGAGGGAAATGTGCTAACTCCCTCGCTAAGCGGTGTTAACGATGTCATCTAACAGCTTTAAAACAACAGGGCAGCTGGGATGGATAGTATCGGAGCGGAACTTATAGCGAATTCGTTTGTGATCCAGTTCCAAACTGGATCGGGGTCAGTGTTGTATTTGTAACTCGTATCGGATTTAGGTTTGCACTGACAATAAGTTCGGTATCGCAGGTTGGAACTAGTTCTAGTTTTTGAACTAGGTTCAAAAACGAATTCGATATTATAAATTCGCTCGGTAGTTCACACATTCCAACTAGTCCTCCTTTTTGCATATTGGACATAACATACTTTTTTTTTAGCTGTTCTGTATCCCAGATCCTGACTATCAGTCGGTGCAGACAATTTGCCAACCGATCCGGGACCGTGATTTCGTGGAATATTCCTCGAAAGTACTCGAACAATAAGTGGATATATAAATCAACAGTAAGTACATACTTGGAAATTCATAATTTTATACGTGGCTAAATATAATCTCTATACAGAGAAAAAAGACGTGCACAAACAGGTCATGTAAAATTAACTTCAACATTCAATACCTCAAAATTCAAAGAAAAGTATGTTTGATTAAAATCAATTAAAGGGCGATACGGTCAAAATTTGGTCAAAATCAACTTGACGTATTTCTTTCAATTTTGCATTTAAAAAACCTGAACACCCCTCATTTTGAAGGTGTGTGTGTGTAGAATGTTGCTCCTATTTTGATTTTGGAATTCACTCTTCAGTTGTCAAAATACCGTCCAAGCAAGAAGAGCAGCGTATCAAAATTTTGCTCGCGCATCGCGAAAATCCGAGCTACTCGCACGCAAAGTTGGCAAAATCGCTAAAAGTTGCCAAATCAACCGTTACAAATGTAATTAAAGTGTTTGGGGAACGTTTGTCGACAGCCAGGAAGTCTGGGGGGAAATCGAAAACCGGAAGCCGCTGAGACGACAAAGAGAGTTGCCGGTAGTTTCAAGCGAAACCCTAACCTATCTCTCCGAGATGCCACAAATAAGCTGGGTGTATCGTCTACAACCGTGCATCGAGCCAAAAAACGAGCCGGACTATCGACTTACAAGAAGGTAGTGACTCCAAATCGCGATGATAAACAAAATACGACGGCCAAAGCGCGATCCCGGAGGCTGTACACGACGATGCTGACGAAGTTTGACTGCGTGGTAATGGACGACGAAACCTACGTCAAAGCCGACTACAAGCAGCTTCCGGGACAGGAGTTTTATACGGCAAAAGGAAGGGGAAAGGTAGCAGATATTTTCAAGCACACGAAACTGTCAAAGTTCGCAAAGAAATATCTGGTTTGGCAAGCCATCTGTACCTGTGGCTTGAAAAGCAGCATTTTCATAGCTTCCGGGACTGTCAACCAAGAAATTTACGTGAAAGAGTGTTTGAATAAACGTCTGCTGCCTTTCCTGAAGAAACACGGTTGTTCCGTACTGTTTTGGCCGGATTTGGCATCTTGCCATTACGGTAAAAAGGCCATGGAGTGGTACGCCGCCAACAACGTGCAGGTGGTTCCCAAGGACAAGAACCCTCCCAACACGCCAGAGCTCCACCCAATTGAGAAATACTGGGCTATTGTCAAGCGGAACCTAAAGAAGACCAAAAAAACTGCTAAGGACGAGCAGCAGTTCAAGGCAAACTGGCTTTCTGCGGCGAAGAAGGTGGACAAGGTGGCTGTACAAAATCTGATGGCAGGGGTCAAGCGTAAGGCCCGGCAATTCGGATTTGGAAAAGCGGAAGCCTAACTGAATATTTTTCCTGAATTTTATACTAATTGAACTTGAAAAAGAAATTTAATTTGATTTTTTAAATAAACGATTTCACCGATTTACACGCGTTTTCCCTTGACCAAATTTTGACCGTATCACCCTTTATGCTTCTATTGTGACTCAAATAAATCTCGTAATTGGCGGTGGTATATGTCCTCTTTAGAGGACCTAAGATAACGTAGTTTTTTTCTAAGTGTGTAGTACATAATGGTCACAATTCAAACCGGTGATTGTGAGAAGTGCTGCAACATAGCAAAGAAATTTAATGTTGGCCTCGAGCTTCGATGTATGTTTGCGCTCTTAGTTCGGTACAGGAACGCAATATATATATACATCAGTGTTTGGACCGGATCAATGGTGAACAAATTGGAAGTATCGATACATGTTTGTCCTTCGTACGAAGAAGGGTGCACATTTCGCTAGCAAAGTCTTCTTTTGGTACGAGGCCCTGGAGGCCACGACCTACAAATGAAAGCTATTATCATTTCATAGAGCGCTATTGAAGAGCTTTGGAATCGGCTCTCTCCTTCCGGAGATATGGTGAGCAAAAAATTCATAAAATCATGGATGTGAACAATAGAACAATTAGAATCGTTTCAAGAATATGTCATCTTGTTTCTCGTATACAAAGGCTACGGTAATGAAAGTTTTCTAATATGTGTCAGTATTTATTAGAAGTCGCATGAACGAACTCTTCTATCACATGAGAATTCAAGGTCAAGTTCATGTATATTACCCAAACAGAGCATCAATATGAGGGTTTTTGACGATCTATTAAGCGAAGTTCAGTTCTCTCATTGGTGGATTGGTCCGTTCTGGAGAGTGTGAGCTTTTTAGTGAAATACCTGTAACTAGAAAATGAGAAAAATCTAAAATGTGCAGACGAAACAGGATTGATCCGGCTTTTAAGCGAAGATTGAATGGAATTTTTTTCCGAATTTGGTAATCATATCAATTAGCTTGGGAAAATTCATCCGACTTCCAAGAAATGGTCTTGATTCATGTTTCTCATTCATTGAAACTTTTCTCACTGCCAGGATAAATTTTAACTGTCGGCTGTTTTCAGTTCGAGAGAATTCAGTGGGCGATGCTTGTTAGCTATTTTAGAAGCTGTATTTTTTTTTTAATACACTTCGAATGGAGTCTCAAAGTTTGGAATGAGGCATTTGACTTTTGAGACGATCTTTTCTGGAGTAATTCTCAAAGATCTGTTGAGCCATTCAATTTACAGTGCTGGAAATTCGTTTGGAGGCCTCGTCATTTTTGTATAAAATAATAAATCAGTAGATCGAATATAATTTAATACAATAATGTGTGATAGCTTATCAAATTGTCTTGTTTTTTATAACATGATTTGAATTTAATGTCATTCGAACCAAAGGGAAAATACAAAATTGCGTGAAAAGGGAGAAAATTTGTTTAAACGCACACCACCATACAGCCATAATGAACCTGATCGCAGCAAGCCGTGCTTTGAAACTGACGTGTTTGGGTTTTGCTGCGTCGTTTTCGCGAGAAAAAAAAATCAAACAATAATTCGTAATCGATTTCCTCCCGAAATGTGTGAGTGTCGGTAGCATTTCCCCGTTTTTTTTTTTTGCTTTTTGTGCTTCGCCCCCGCACCGGGAAAAGAGTTACATCAGCTTAGTTTTGTTTATTGGTGGTAGTATTATGACACCTGGACATAAATTATTAAGGGGACCCTCCCCTGGATTTGGGCAAAAATAAGGCAAAGTATGTATTTTTTTTTTGTGGTTGAATGAAAAGGCGTACGAACTTCCGGTTGGACGATTAAATTCAATTATTATTCAAAATTTCAAAGAGATAACAATATTATTAATACAATGTGGAGGCGGCGACATAGAGGGTTCTCTGTGTATCGGCGCGCAAAACATGGGGCGACAACTTGAAGCGCAGCCTCTAGTGTTGTGCAGAAAACAAAAATCTAATTTAGTTCTCACCCCTGCAACACCATGCCATTTCTTGAGCCTTAAACCAAATTATATATACTTTCACCCACTACAAATTGCACAGTAACCATTCAAAAGTTCAATGTTTTATCACTTTTTGACCTTTTCAACTTTATTCTGCAGTAATAATTACATATCCATCAATACTAATATTTAGTTCTAGTTGTATATAAATATCAAATCTTTCCTCGAGTTATAAGATAGGGATACGCCTCTATAGTTTTTGTGCGGGGGGTGAAGGAAGTAGTAAAACAATAGTTCGGCGAGAAGTATGCGTATTATCATAGTATTAGGCGGGGCGCGTTACGTGGGTGTGGTGTGCTCGCGACGCTCCCATTAAACATCATTATCCGAGAATCTATTTGTCAAGAGCATGAGCATGAGCATGAGCATGATTGACCGCCCACGGATACAATTCCGTTATTGCCAGATCAGCTGTATTTGCACAAAGAACCAACAAATGATGTTTGGGACTAACATACATCTTCAATGTGTAAAAACTGGTGACCCATTATAAAGCAATACCGGCGCCGGCCGTGCCCGAATGCTGGTCAAGTAGGGAATGGGAAAGAACGTGTTGACGTGATACTCGCTTTGAAGGAAGCCGAGAAATCCTCTGCACTTCCACGAGAAATCACTGGGATGTTGGATAGTTGGGAAAGGTCAGCAGCAGGGTTCGTTTTGGTTAACGATACGCTGAAAGTATGTAACTAGCACTATCCGCCAAAAACATGGGACCGCTCCTTCAAGCAACAGAACATCGAACGCCAGTTGAACCGCACACCGAATAGTCCGGTATGACCTAATCACCGTAAACTCGTAAATAATGGTGATCGCTTTTTCAGCCTGTGTAGGCAATAGTTAGGCGTGAGCAACGGCATGTCCTCTTTTTTATGAATATCCTGCAAATAGAGATAAGACAAGTTGGGCCGCCCCTCCGATTGGTGGCCCATCATTGCATTAGTAACTGATATTGATTCTATTGATACCTACGCTCATTAATTTGCTACCAACCGGGGAAGACTTGGTCCTATACCCAATGTTTTCCTTATCTCCAATCCGTTCAACTACTCGCAATATTTTGTAATATAGTGGGCGGAATATTACAATTTGAGATAATTCTAAGCAGTCCGTTTACCAAAATTTGGCAGATCGACAGGTATTTGGTGGGTGACTGACCACCAGGTACTTCATAGCAAGATGCTAGGAAGCGGACCGGAAGTGTAAATGAGCAAACTCCCCCGCTGGTTAGAAGCAACCAACGAACACAAAGCGCATGCGCGCGTGATTGGCTGGCACATATTTTCAGATGCATTCACCACGTGGTGTACAGAGTTTTGTAATGCATGTTGCATATCTAACGGGCGGTTTAGCAACGTTAATTTTAGCGCTTATTTTGTCGCGAGTGCATGAAATTAATTACGAATCAACGTCCATTTGTTTTTTTACGAATGAACAAGATAGTGTTATTAAGGAGGCGGCTATAGGTGATATCTATCTGATTATAACTATATAACAATAATCCCATTTACAAATAATACTAAATACGTGCCTGGTTTGGAAATTTTCCTTCCCCAAATCTGGAAGTATGTTGCAGGGCGGGGCTTATTGTATGTTAAAGTAACCTCGAAATGACGTAATATGACGTGGCGTGACTCTCCAGACATTCTGAAACTGGTTACTGGATCTGCAGTAGAGCTATCACTTTCTAGCTCCCGGATTAAAGCTGCTTCCAATGGTGACTTGAAGGATTGTTGCAAACAGATTTCTTCCATAATACCATTTCCGGTGAATGGGTGTTATATTGCAACACAATCACGGATCGAAAGGTTCGGTCGACGCTTGAACAGGTTCAACAGCTTCCTTGTCATCACCGGATCAGATGTCTTCGGTTCGGTCTGGCACTGCCTGACCGCCGCTGGGTTGTTTGTGTCTCCTTGAATGACTTCACCACCTGGGACACCGTCGAAAGATGGAATCCCAGGTGTTTTTCTATCCATCTGTGGGACGTAGCCGGATTTTCCACGATGGCGCACAGCACTTTTTTTGGCAGATCTGCTCTTCTTAGGATGCAATCTCGATAACCACTAGACAGATTGCGATAACATTTTGTCAACATTAACATTACACTCTTAGCTAGTCAAAATCAAAAATTAATTAATTTTTATGCACACGCTATAAAGCATTGCGTTTGTTCCGAGTACAGTATTTTATTCAAATAGCTGATGAATTACATATCACCTGCAGAAGATTATATACTAAATATTTTATTTCAGCCCAGCCAACACAAAGTCGTATATGAGTGCATAGAAGAGGTGATATACGATAACTTCATACGTAGGTCAATGAAGACATGTACGTTTATCGCCTCAACTTCGTACTCATGTACTTACTGTACTTTATGTTAGCTGGGGGCTTTGTAGTCAAGAACTTCACAAAACGACACGATTGTTATCCGTCCCAACGTTCCTGCACTTGTTGGTGACTTCTCCAGGGTACAAATGAGGTCGTTCTTTGTCTGTTTATAGAACACCCAAACATGTGCTCATTTTTTTAAATTTGGCAAACATTGCGTTAAGATACGACTTCATACATTAGGCGGTTAATTTGATATGTTTTCGCTTTGGGGCGAATGATGAACGTCATACCATGATAGTATGGACTGAACACACGAACTAAGCTATTTAGTGCAATTAATTTAAATTCAACCAAAATTTCCCTACCCACAGACGAGTTATATTCAACGACCTCGTGTCATGTGTTCAAACTACCCTTCCGATGCTCTCGCTTCACACTGACACCGAACCCAGGGTCGCTAAATTAATTGCCATCAGAAATGAAAATTGAGTTTTCCATGTTTTCCTCTTTCGGGCTGCGGGAAAATCCGAGCCTGCAGCCAGCCAAATCCGATGAATTCTTCAATAAATGAACACATGAATAAGTAAGCGGAAGCTTAAGCTGGGAATCACCACACTGCTGCCAGCGCCAAAACCACCGGTATAATGTCATTTGCCCGAGGCGACAACCTTCGCATGCCCCGTGGCATCACATCTACTCACCTAAACCGAGAGCATCGGTAAACCGACCGGCAGTGTTTGTGTGGATGTGTGTACGAGTGGGTGACAAATATTCAGTCACACGTGTTTATTTCAAGTGGGGGTTAGGGCCACACGAAGATGCTCCGAAAGTTGTGCAAAGATTGGGGAAACACAAGCCACTAGAAAGGACGTCATCCTTCCAGGTAAATACAGGCGGTGGTAAATAATGCTATCACCGAGGCATTGACCAGATATCAAACTTTGTTTGTTTTCCGCAGGGAAGCTGACTGAAACTCTTTCACTGGAAAAAAACCAATATAAAAATCTCTTTGGGGGGGTTGTGGGGGGGGGGGGATTGGGACTAGGGGGGTTTTTTTTCCGTTCTTTTTTAACCTCTTATGCCCAGATTTTTTATTTGGTTGGAAAAAATTATTTTATTTTGGTTTGTGGAAAGGAAATTGGGAAAGTTAAAATAAATTGGAAAAAAAAAAAAAATTGTTGGTACACAGTTCGAACAAAACCTGTAAAATTATGAGTACTTGAATGTAACAAATTTACCGCTATTATAAACAATAGAAATTTACGCGTGATATTAAATTTACAGCATTGAAAAACGTTAGCTGTAAATTTAGTCATGCTGTCCATATATAAGCTGTAAATTTAAAATATGTTATCTATGGTTCAGATTTTTTGAGGTTAGAAATAAAATAGATATTTGATTTCTTTCATTGATGAAAATAAATGGAATAAGTTGTTGATTTCAAAAATCGTCTGTGTATTGCCCTTTTAAAAAAGTGTTCATGCAAATTCCCTTTTGGCAGAAGTTAGATGCCTTATTTACAGGTTTGAGGATTGGAGACGAGTTCACATTTGTCAACGGGCACTGGAAATCATGCCGATTTCGGTGTATTCGTGTGTGATCCAAAAAATCCTACTACACTCACTCCGATACCCACAGCCACACACCATTTTTTCGTACGTTTTGAAAATGTTTTTCACAATTTTTCATGTTTCACTCTCGAATGGCACAAACACAACATGACGGAGGCCACTTGTTTATTCTAACTTGAGAAACTGAGCGGTGGTACTGAATTGTGTTGATATCACCTAAATTTCAAACGCTCAAGTCGCAACAATAAAGGCATGTCGTACAATTATATGTTATCGGCTTCAAATATGAATTCAAGCTGAAATATTGCAATGAATATAATAGAACTTTCAATGGAGGCAGTGTTTATAGCTATTTACGATATTTCAAATTGAAAATTGCGTTCAACCACTAATTATGTCAACATATTTTCATAGAAGTTTTAGATTACATCATATGTAGTTTTCAGATTTTTTTTCTGTGTAGGTAAGCACATTTTGAAGAGATGCTAGTGTGGGAAGTATCATATAAAAAATTTTTGGTAATTTTGGGGATTTTTTTTGGGGGGGCGTTTGAGGGGGGGGGGGGGGGGGGGGGGGTTAAAAAATTTCCCTTTTTTTTTTGGGTGTTTTTTTTTTTTGGTGTTTTTCTTTTTTTTTGTTTGGGGGGGGGTTGTCGCTTGCTATTAATTAAAGGTAGGGTTGGTGGAGGCCTCTTAATAAGAAGAATTTTTTAGGAAGGGTAGGGGAAAAGAACTTTTTTTTCTTTTTTTATTTTTTTGTTTTGTTAATTTTTTAGTGGTGGAATTGTAGGGGGTTGCTGAACAAGATCCATCGTTCTGAGCCGTCCATCAGCGACCAAAGTATTGGATTTTAATCCATCGTCCATTGAAACAGATAAAAAATGTAGTGTGCCATAATGCTCTCTATTTTAAGAGCTGTCCTTGGATCGGAAAAACACATTTCCGCCGGTGACAGTATCACTGCCATTGGCAATATGGCTGCGATCTGCACAAAGTACGGCTCAAAGGGACGCTTTCTGTCTGCTATAAGAGGATTGCTATTTGATGGTAGCCTTTTTCATTACTTTCAATAACAGCGAAAAAGCATGTCAAGCTTTCAGAAAAAAAAGTAGATCGAAGTCGGATTGATTGAAGCCTTTTGCAACATGGGTAGTGAAATGTTTTTGTTTCGTAGAACTATGGTGGAGATATCAGAATTCGTGTGACGTAACTACACGCAAATACTACAAGCCATTCACTTTTGCATTATTTCAGTGGAAGTTTCATAGGGACAGAATGTGTAATCAATTTCATCCTCCTGGAAAATCATCAACCGTCTAGTCTCTAGTCCACTATCATGATGTTTAGGGAGCAACTAAAATATAAACTTCAAACATTTGCCATAGGGAGGTGATAGTGACAGAGCGTAGCAGTTGGGAGCTTTCGAGTGTGATTAAATAACAAATGGAGCGCCGCCACTATGTCTGAGCCGTTCTCTGTCTGTGCACGAGCAGAATGTGTTTTTGTCACCATGATACTGCCAGTTTCAATGTACAGTAAGATCTCCTACTGCTCGGAGGGTGGTGCCACACATCCATCTCTAATGCTCTACTATGCTACATCCAAATTACAGACGGGAAGTCAACCAAGAGCTCGGGTTCAGTGGATGACAACACCCACCATGCAGTAGGTGGCCTGACTAAAAATGAGTTTGAATAAAACGGACCTGACTGAAAGAAGAAGTGAAGAAGGGTGGTCATCCGGTGGAAATTTTTAATTTATTAAATATTTGAATGTTAGAGAGTAGTGTACATAAAATATAATCCTGTTATGGACGACATGTGTTTCAGGATGATAGCACTGTGCAAAATGTTTGAGGTCATCAAATATTAGCAAAATTCGGATTTCAGTTTCTGAAACTACTTACCCAAACGAGTAGATCGCTATTTTGATAATTTAGTTCAAAATTTTGTTCAATGCTATCCTCATTTATATTTGCTCGCGCTCGGCTATATTTCGTATACTATTGAGTATTAAATAAATTGAGAAATTTTCTCAACGGCCTTCAGACAACCAAGATACAAAACTTTTGTGAGCATGTTTCAGCCTGCACTACTTTTTTCTTGACAAAAACTCCCAAATCATATATATTTTAGCATCATTATTTTTTGGCAAAAACAATACTCTAACTTTGCTGAACATTGCAATACCTTACAATCGACTCTCTTTGTTATTTTGGCCGTTGTTATAAATATGGCGTCACATTTCAGATCATTTTTTGTGGGTTGTACGTCAATATACTTCTTTTCTTACCACTAGTGAATGTTTACTAACCATTAGAATCTACACAGAAAAAAATCTGAATGTTCATTATGATATAAATATAAGTGCATGTAAAATTGTATCTCATTCCTAACGAAGCAGCAACCCTTATAAAATAGTTCTAGCAAAGACGAACCTTTGCATAAAACATTATCGGCACTGTATGAAGTTTCCTAGAACTTCACACGATTTATAATGTAAGTTTATAAGTTTTGTGACGCTCCATTTATGGATGCATGATAATGAACAGAATGCATAATATTGAAAAGAAATTCACACTACTTTTTCGAGCTGTGTAGTTTTGGAATGTAAATAGTTTTATTTTTGGTAAATTGCTATAGTAACGCTTGCATTAAAAAAAAAGAGTCAAAGTTCACCGATTTTTTCATGAGCATGTACTGCCATCTGTTAGTAGGTCCACCGGTAAATCGTCAATAAATATAAGACTATGTACAGATAACATTTAACAACTCGTTTAAAAGTCATGGCGACAGCAGTGAAGCAGCTACGTTCGATGGTTTTTAATTACCGCCATCTTTTGTGTATAACTTTTTATTGCATGGGTAAAAATTGATTATATTTAGGGTAAAACTAGTTTAGAGTGTTTACAGTGTTTACATGTGCAAATTCATCACAATCTGTCAAGTGGGTTTCGAGATGGCTTCCAAGCATGACGTGCTTCGACAAAGAGTTATAAGCTTTTACAGTCCCGCAGATGGATCGCGAGACATTTGGTAATCGACAATTCGACCGTGTCCCGTATGGTAAAATCGTTCAAGGAGACCCAGATGACCCAGCGGCTAGCTGGCAGCGGAAGAAAAGCGAAGACGATCGACCCCGTTAACGCAAGGAAGGTGAGGGATTACTTCAAGAACAATCCGAACCATTCGATTCGGGACGTGGCCAAGAAGGTCAATTTTTCCGTCTGGTTCGTCCAGCAGGCAATGAAGCGAGCTGGACTTCATGTCTTCAAGGTAAGGAAGGTGCCTAATCGAACCGATGAACAGAAAAAGGTGGACAAATCCAAATGTACCGCGAGCGATTGGTGCAGCCGAAATGCATCGTAATGGAAAACGAGACGTACATTAACCTTCCTTGGGTGTTAACATTTTGTGACGGCTCATTCGGGTCATATAGACCCGGATTTCTTCTGGGGTATCCTGGTTGTCTCAGAATTTCCAATATTTCAAGGCTAGAAGTAGACTATTCAACATAAATCATGATGTTTAAGCCGTCGAAAGACATGTTTCGACGAAAATCTGTATTTGTCCCCTCTAAACGATTCCTCTGAGGCATCCGGATTGTCCTGGAATGGCCAATATATTCATTGGGCCATTGCTAGGCTAGAAGTTGAAAACTTATAAAAAAATCATAAAGTTTGAGCTGTCGACAAGCATGTTTCAGCAAAAAAAAACGTATTTGTCTGCTCCTAAAGGGTTCTCCTGTGGCATCCGGATTGTCCTGGAATGGCCAATATTTTCATTAGGTTAGAAGAAGACTATTCAACAAAAATCATGAAGTTTGAGCCGTTTGCTGAGAGTGAGAGTTACTTTTTTGTGACTTGGTTCGTATTTTCCAAGGTGGTCTCTATAAAGTCTCTATTTCAAATGCAAATAAACTAGAGTCACATTTTCTCTACACCTAAATCACTGTCTTCAACTATTTTAGGTCTATTTATTCAGATCTTCTGACCATTCTACGTGCAATATGACAGTTCAATAATTTACCGACGCCGTTTTCATTTTTGCATAGTGCACACCTATCGCCACCTGCTAAATGCTGTCAAAACGTTTTGTTCATTCGACAATCGGATTGTCCGTGCTGGATCTCCCCTCAACCTCGACAAGTTCGCTTTGGTGATTTGTCGTTCTCCTAATATGGGTTCACCAAAACACTCAAACGGCAGCAGTCCAAACCAAAAGTTTACATAGCATGCTGACAGAGATACCTGGAGTATTTAAGAAAAACTCTCTCTTGATATCGACTAAATATCTAAAAATACTTTCATCTCTATAGAGGGGAAAAAATCTTTTGTTATGTCCTTAAAGTGGCGATTTTTTGTTATGTGATGGCTGTAATATATTATTCTGCGTACATAAAAATTGGATATTCGTGGATATTCATAAAATTTAAGTTTTGAAACAAACGTTGTGGAAGTTCGGTGAATACAAAGAAAAGAACTTTAATAAATAGATTTCCTGTTAATTTGAAATAATTCTTCTTCAGGGCTATATCTTTTCAGAATATATGCGGAGCTCTTTTATGAGCGAGCTTGAACGCATTTAATTTGGCCATTTGAAAATTGATATAATTTTTACCAGTTATTAAGTTTATTATGAATAAGTTATTTGAAATTGATCAAACTATTTGGCCTTACCTATGATGTGAACGATTTTTATGATGACGTGGACAATCGAGATAGCCAAAAAGCCTCATCGAATTTCAGAGCGAAAGTCATTCTAGAATATTATTGCTACAAGTTTCAGAATCTTCGCAAAAGTTCGAAAAAGAACATTATTTTTTTTCCTGTAATAATGGTAGAATTATTTAAAACTTATGAAACTTTTTAAAGGAACACAAAGGAATTTGAGATATTTTTGGAGAAGGTTAGGGCACAAGTTTGAGTTGTTGAAATTTCGGACGGGTCCAGTTTTTACTATTTAGTTACTTTTTACCTCAATTTAGCCACTTTTGACGTAGGACTACGTCTGTGTTTTCAATACTGGGGTACACGTTCGAATTGTGAAAATTTGGAGCGTCACGAAAAATATATAGGTTTTGAACGCTAATAACTAAGTCATTTCACGATCGATTTACAAAATGTTTGCACCAATCGGTCGGGACACTTTCTACGCTTCGATTCCAATATTTGAATCTTTTGATTTATAACATTCAACTATTGAAATTAACGCAAATATAAGGTGATGTCTTATAATGTCGATTTTTCAGAGTAAATTTACCAGATACACAGTACTTTTCTAGCACAGATTTCATATTTAAATAACGAACGTCTCCTAGGTAGCCATGAATGTTATATAACGGGTACACCTTCGCATTTTGAATTAGTTTTTCGGTGGTCGTGGAGCTGTGCAGAGTAGGATCTGCAGTTGGATCGTAGCCGGCAGCAGCACTGGCGAGCAGCCGTTGCCCAGAGAGGCGTTGGTGCAGTTAGCTATTGTTGCCGATGCTCCCGTCAACCTCGTTGCTAGAAACATGGCTGCTAAAGCCTGCGAGTTGGCGGGGGAAGCCACCCGTGACAACGAGACAAGAATCAACTTTCCCACGTCACCTGCAGATGGCCACCTGCAACGACGAGGAGCTGAACCAAGAAAGAAAACTCAAGTTCCGTCGCGAACCATGTTTCTCCCCGTCAACTAAATCCGTCCTTTTCAGGACGACCATATCAGTTTGCCAACTAAAGAGTTAGTTTGGATAAAATTTTCTCTTGTGCTGTTTTTCAAATTAATTTCAGTTATCGCGCCCCGGCTGAACATAGCATTTATTAAACGCCGTAAAGACAAGAATTATCCCACGTCACCTGCAGATGGCCACCCGCAACAACGAGGAACTGAACCAAGAAAGAAAACTCAAGTTCCGTCGCGAACCATGTTTCTCCCCCGTCAACTAAATCCGTCCTTTTCAGGTCGACCAAATCAATTTGTCAATTAAAGAGTTTGTTTGAATTTTTCTCTGGTGCTGTTTGAAATTTCCATCACCCGACTGAACATGGCATTGCTTTAAACGCCGCGTCCCGGAGTAAATGGCAAAGCGCGTTTAACAACCAACAAACCAACAGATCCATAAGTATCTTCTACGCATTAAAGATAGTGGCCCTCTCAACCATCGTAGAAAATACAAGCGGGCCGTATCATCATAAAGAGCCACTAAATGCTTTCTAAAGAGTGTACAATAGAATTTTCTTACATATTTACTTCCTTAAGCTGGTCGAACGTTCCATTAGCACTTTTTCGACCTAGACATCTATCGGCAATAATACACTTTGAATTCCCAAACAGACCACAACCATCTACAACGCAATAAGGATAATGATCTCCAGGTGCTCGATCATATCAACAGGATGTGCTCTTATGATGCATTCTCGCTCCACCATCTCGGAAGGCAAACAGTTCCAGTAACAAAGTTCGTAAAAAGAAAACGTATAGCTCCAAAGCGATAAGCATTATGAACAGCTTCGTCTATGATATTTCCGAGCGGATTGAAAGCGTAGCTTCCCGACTGACTTAAATCAATTGGGAATTAGATTGCTGCGTAGTTCTACGTCACGTTTGCGCACAAGCCCATTGGGCTGTACCTTCTAGTTTTTTTCTAATATAATCACTACCAGAATCTTAGAAGAATTTTGAAGGACTTTTGGACAATTTTTGGATCCCCTCCAAGAAAATTAATGCACATTCCGCGAAAACTAAGAACAAATTCTAAACGACCTTACTTCCATTACTCGGTGAAAACAGCTATTAGCAGCGTGGCGGAGAACGTCTTACTACTGTGTTCAAAAAATAAGGTGACTTTTTAATTTAAAAATTGCGCGTTTGAGATATTGTCCAAAATTTTTTTTTTTTTTTTTTACGTTGGTAGGCTTGTTAGTGACATATATTTGGCATTTCATGACATTCCCTCCATAATTAGCTTATTTTCGCTTGTGTTTTCTAAACGACCAAAACGGCGATTTTTACAATGTCTGAATTTGTTGAGCAAAGAAGTGCCATTAAATTTTGTTTGCGGAACGATATTTCTGCTGCTGAAACGTTGAGGATGATGCAGAAAGCCTTCGGTGAGTCAGCCATGTCGAAAAAAAATGTTTATAAGTGGTACAATGACTTCAAAGACGGTCGAGAACGCGTTGAAGACTTGCAACGGCCAGGACGGCCATCGACGTCAACTGATGAGCAACACGTGAAGAAAATCAAAGAGTTAGTGTTTGAAAATCGTCGATTAACAATTAGAGGCCTTGCCGATATGCTTAGCATCTCAATTGGATCGATTCAATCGATTTTTAAGGATCAATTGGACCTCAGAAGAGTCAAATCGCGTTTGGTGTCGAAATCGCTCAATTTTTTTCTTCTCGTTCTTCGTGAGTTTTTTGCCAAAAATTCGACTCATATTGCTCCACAACCAGCGTATTCACCTGATTTGGCTCCGTGTGACTTCTGGCTATTCCAAAAACTCAAAAGGCCACTTCGAGGACACCGTTTTGTATCGATTGAAGAGATGCGCGCATTGAGGGGCATCCCGGAAGCCGGCTATATGGCCTGCTTCGCGGATTGGTAAAAACGCTGGCATAAGTGCATTGCATCAGAGGGGGACTACTTTGAAGGGGACGAAATAGATTATGATGATTAAATAAAGATTTTTTGAAATATAACAAAAGTCACCTTATTTTTTGAACACAGTAGTAAAACGAAACCGACAGAAGGAGTGGTTTGAAGAATGCTGCGTCAAGACCCGTTAGAGTGTGTGACGCCAGCAGGAGGAGTGTTAAGAGCTAGAACGGCTGCACCGCGCACGCGGCTCGAGAAGTTCTAGACTGGGTGTGGGTGTGTGGGGGATGGGGGGGGTGGTTTTGTTGTGTGGGGGGGGTGTTGTGGGGGTGGGTTTGGTGGGGGTGGCTTGGGGGTGGTGGTTTGTGGGGGGTGGGGTTCTACTCAGGACTGGTGGGGTGGTGGGGGTTGGGGGTGGGGGGCTGTGGTGGGTTGTTGGGGGTGGCTTGGGGGGTGGGTTGGGTGTGTGGGGGGGGGCTTGTACAGGGTAGGCCCAAATAAGTGACGCATGAAACAAGACTGTATCTCCCACGTAAAGACAAATAATTTAAATGTTTCTTTGTTATTCTGTTTCTTATATTTTATTGTTTATGTTAAACATATTTACATTTCGATTCTATCGCCTTTAGCTTTAATTATTGCCCTTAGTCTCTTCGGAAAGGCATTACAAGTGGCACGCACCTGATTTTCGGGGATTTCATCCCATATCTTCTGTATGGTAGCTTTGAATGTTTCAATACCCATTGGTTTGAGATCTCGAAAGTGAGCTTCCATGATTCCCCAAATAGATAAATCCAGAGGATTTGCATCTGGCGAAGAAGCTGGCCATAATTCCTTAGGAATGAAGTCTGGCAAATTCTTGGTGCACCATGCTTGGGTAATCTTTGCTCCATGGGACGGCGCAGAATCCTGTTGAAACACCCATTTGCGGTTACCGAACATCGTTGAAGTATGCTTCTTCAAATGCTTTCCCAGGACCTCTTTTACGTAGTATGCTGCGTTGATTTTTACACCCTTATCAATGAAAAGCAGTGGTAGACGACCTTCCGCAGAAATCGCTCCCCAAACCATGACCGAAGTATGATTTTGGAAGCGTTGAACTGCGCGAATTGAAGAAGGGATATCCTGAATACTCGCTGCATAGACCCTGTCATTTTGAGCGTTGAAACTTTGCTGCAATACGAAATTTTTCTCATCCGAAAACACAATCATGGAATCACCGTGCCGACGAAGTAATTCGCGACAACGAATGACTCCGTTCTTCTTGTTGGCTTCCGAAAGTCCATGATTTTTTCTTTTCTTGTACGGCACCAATCTCAAAGCTTCTTTGAAAATTTAGCTGATAGTTTTCCTGGAGACGTGCTTATCCTGAGCCAGTTTATATGAAGAACGACAAGGCTTTCGGCGAATTCGCTCACGCACCGCCTTTACAAGCCGTTTGGTACGTACACTGCGAGGACGACCTGGTTTTTTCTTTGGATCGATGGTTCCCCTCG
This sequence comes from Aedes koreicus, assembly GCA_024533555.2. Classification (NCBI taxonomy): domain Eukaryota; kingdom Metazoa; phylum Arthropoda; class Insecta; order Diptera; family Culicidae; genus Aedes; species Aedes koreicus. The sequence goes on from JAHHFK020000092.1 coordinate 20,235, forward strand.
TCCTCCATCTTCTCAACGTCCGGTCGATTAATGTGCGGCATATTCCTTCTTTCCGGGTCTCGGCCAGTATCTGGTTGGGACGCTTTCCCGCCAAATGCAACTGCAAAATCCGTTGTCTTTTGAAATCCATATTTTTCTTAGGCACTTCCTGTCGACGGAATCTAGCGAACATTAGTTTGTTTACATATTAATCAGTCCCTCTTTAATAACGTTTGCATTTAAAAAAATGGACTTTTTTCGGATGGTGATAAAAAAAAGCTAAGACAGATAATTGCTTTTGATAAATTTCCCATGGAAGGTAATTATTTAAGCTTACTTGCAAAAAAATTCTACGCCCTTGCGAGCGGCCTTCCGGCAGTTAACCGGAACATTTGCCATGGCGGACGAAAACATGCGTGTAGGCATGTTTTTGAGTTCTTTCTTCGTTTTATTTATCAATTCCTCCTCAGTTTTCGCGACAAAATTGTTGGAGTAGATCTTACGCTTCAGGTTGGCCCAGAAATTCTCGATGGGACGCAGCTGGGGGACGTTGGGCGGGTTCGCTGACTTGGGTACCACATCGGATATTCAGCCGCTCCATCTCCTCCAACGCTCGCTTCGAGTAGTGGGCCGACGCCAGATCCGGCCAGAACACCGCGTCTTCGCCCTTATGGTATTTCTTGATGAACGACGCAACTTCCGGCAGGCATTTCGTACTATAAATTTCCCCGTTCACGGCCAGTCCGGAGCGAAAGAAGAGCGGCTTTGACATCCCCTTCTCGCTGATTGTCAGCCACAGCAGCACCTTCTTGGGGAACTTGGTGTGTGAAATGAACTTCACCTCGGAGCTCACTTCCTTCGTGGGGGAAGTAAAATATGAAGTGCCCTGCCAGTCGTTGCCATCCAGGGTGAGATAGGTCTCGTCGTCCATCACCACCGCCACGTCGCGATTCGCCGGGAAAATCGAGTTGACCATCTTATTCAGCCGCTGCCGCTGCGTCATTGCCTGCAGCTCCGAAACCAGTGGACGCGACTTCCGCTTCCTGACATGTATGTTCATGTTCGCCAGGTACTTTTTTACTTTTGGCCGGTTGAACCGACCTCCCGGCCAAACGCACGCAGCAATGTAGCCACTTTTCCCTTGGCCTTCCTCTTAAGCATCCTTTGGAGCTTCTTGTCGCTCAGGGCCAGTCCGGAACCGGGCTTTCTTTCGATGCTCTGATTGTTGTCTAATGTTGCCAAGATGTTGTAGATGCCGGAACGGGCGTATCCGGCGTCCACAAAGTGCCGCACGATGTCCGTTTTCGACGCGGCGGGGTGCCGTTCTTTGAACGCGCACACTTTTGAACGGAGTTGCTTCACTGTTTTTGCCATCAGAGTTCGACTGATAGAGTTGTCAAATCTTGTCTGCTGGCTCATGGATTATCATGATTGATGCCGCATGGGTAGTTTCGTCAGTGCGGGTGAAGGTAAACCCATGAAAAATCGGCAATTTTTGTCCATTTTTTTGAATGCAAACGTTATGCTGGCAACCAGATGGCTCTTGCGATGGCAGAAGATCAAGGAAAAAAAAGGGGTTTTTTGGGCGTGGTAAATATTTTTTCTGGGGGGTTGGGTGGGAGAAGGGGTGTGTAAGAATGTTATTTAATGTTCTGAAGTAGTTTTCCGCTGATTCCAAGGGAACTTACGGTAAATATTAAGGAAAGGTAGAATAAGCTTTGAGGAAACTTAAATATGAGAAGTCTCTTTTATTGAACTAAGTGGCGTGAATAAATTACTACCAAATCAAAGGTTGTTGAAATTAATATTAATCACTTACAAATGTAGACTTCATCACGGATGCAACTTAATTCCAATCAAACAGGATATCGATTCAAGCTAACCTGTTTGTTTTAATTTATTTAATTACATTCATTCTAACTATTGGTTACCTTTTCGCTGCTTTCATGTCCCTGTTTTGTAACTATTTCAAATATTTAAGTCACTAAAGTCACTATTATTATGTGATAAACCCATGCTATCAGCCCTGAGGTACACTATTTTTATCACAGTTTGTAGTACACTATTTTCAAAAGCTGATCATCAGTCAACATGATGTTGCACCCGTGGAAAATACTATGTTCATTTTAGCAAAATCGTGAGAAAATTGAAGACAGTCTACGATATAATCAATTCAGATTAACAATATTCGGCCGAATAAACTATTACCTAAAATTAGGCTAACCCCAACCTCCAATTTTCAAACTGAAATCATACCATTGCCCCGTAATATTGCCTTCCGGACCACTGTGCATTGACAGATAACCGCATTCAGTAGACATGGGAAAAGGCGTGCTTGCTGGGAAATTGTTTTTTGCGTACGATACGATGACTTCCATTATGGCCATTGCTCGGAGGGAATCCAATGTATGCACAGGAGTTGACCTCATTCTTGCAAATTGAAATATGTGGTTAACCTTAATTTGGGAAGTACAAGCTATGTGGGAGTCTTAATTAATATTGATGTGCTGTCTTGATGAAAGAACTGGTATACCCAAATAGTACGTGGAAAGGATGGCGCTGTATCTTCATTAGGTGGTAACTGGGATGATTTTAGTGTGAAATTCATAAAATAGACTCTATTATGCTTAATGAGTACTTTAATACACATTCGAAAACCTCAACTCATCAAACACATTTTTCCGGTTCCATTTCAGGTGCAACAATTATCCCAACAATCATAAAACTATCATCACTTCCCCAGTAGAATGGAATCCTCTGCATTATGGTGAGTATCGTAAATTCTCCGAAACTTGCGACCCAATAGAAAAAAAATGACGCCAGTATCATTTCAACATCACTACAAAACGGGGGATAAAAAAAACCAGCCAGCCAAGCCGATTGTGAGAGAAACCACCCAGCTGAATGACAATAAAGTTTCATCTCATTTTTCCCCCCATGAAGATTTATTGTTATCCATTATTCATCGTGATCATAATTCCTTCGCCTTTTTTCCCTGGCTTATGTTGGACTCACATGTGTGCTTCGAGAACATGTTTTGCCCGAATTTATCCCATTTTTCGCTAGAAATCACACGATGCTGTACTCGTCCTGTGGGATTTGGGAGTATTTTTTTTTTGTTCAGATTATCATCGTGTTCTGAAAAGGAAAAAAAAAGAATGACGCCAAACTTTTCCTTACAGCAATTTTTCAGATAACGCTGTGGGTGTACCCGTCACCAAACGCGACTTTCCGTGTGTCTTCTAAATGGTTGAGCTGATTTTCTAAAACGAAATTCTTCAAAAACAAGAAGGAAGAATAATCCATCGCTCTGTCAACAAAATTCCTGTACACCGTTATGGCGATGTTAATGATTGCTCGCCATCTTCCGGCATGGTGCCAAGTGTTTCCATTTTCAGCCAGTCAAGGCCGCCTGGGAAACAAGGGATGCTTGGTTCTACGTTTGCATTTGTGCTTCGGTTTGATTTTATGACTGTGTCACCATCAATCGCCCAATCGATGTCCTTTTAATGGTGGATCGCTTCCTCCCTTAAACAAAGTAATGCCGTTTGAACATCTCCGATAGCAATCAGAAGATGTTCCCCACTCGTCAGAATACATCGCAATTCGTTCTTTTAGCGCATCGCACATTGTCTTACTTGGCAGAAGGCCAACCAAAACAGTTCCATTAGGTCACGATGCCATGAAAGCCAACTATGGTTCTGCAAAGCTACTCTTTCGATTGCCTTGAAATTCGGACAGAAAATGCACCATTTCTTCATCCCATTCCGATGATCCCTAGCTTTATTTATAGGACATTTGACCGCCCAGAAGCGCTTTTCCATCGCATAATCCAGCTCGGAATTAAATTATCGTTTCTCAACCAAGGTGCACTTGCGCCGAATGGCTCGGATTCCACTGAAAAGTGTAGAGTGACGAAATTTACACCATCTGTCTTGTCGAAGGATAAAACGAATAAGGCTAGTATCCTTCCAAATCGGCGCAGCATTGTGGAGAATGAGAATCCGTTTGGTGATAAAAAAAAAACCAGCTCCTTCTCAAGTGATGCCCCGTAGAGTGGAATTGCTCCGGACCATATTTTTGAACTCACCCGATGGTGACGACCGCTCTTTTCACGTCATATCGGTAGTGCTGCTGTGTAATACCAAAGCACAAAGTGCAATCCAATTACCGCCGCCGGTCCTCCCGTGCCTACCTCTTCATTGCCAACATCGCCAGCTTGAAGACGGGTGGAACCGATTTGATACAGCAGGATATCTTCCTGTACCAGGGACCACCGAGTCGTCCGAAATCGAAACCCTACGTGGAGATGGAGCGGCTTGAAGGTGACGTGGAATGCCACTTCTCACAGTGGGGAATTGAGTTTGTTGAGTGTTAATGGGGGGGGGTTATGGATTTTTTTAAATACGTTTCGACCTTTGAGAAATGTCGTGTTTTTTCTGCGCTAGTAGGGAAAACTTAAAAGTGAAATCTGCATAACTTCATTCTTTCAGAAAAATAAAACTTAAGAACAAATAAATAGTACTTAGGAAAGTCACTTGTGAATTCAATAGGCTTGATTCATTATTATTTTTGTCTGAGAAGAGATTGCTCTTATAGCTTAGGGACAAGACGTTGCAAGACAAAACGTCGAATGCCAAAACGTTGAGATACAAGACATCGAAAGAAACGAAATGTCGAAGAGACTGTGCCTTCGGAATCGTGAAGCGACGGAAGTTCAACCGAAAAAAGGGTGTTAACTGAAGACTTCGAAGAGATTGTCGAAATGTACACAATAACTTTATGTGGTGCTTGGAAAGATAATCACAAGCAATTAAGTGATGTTTATGTACGATTTGCAATAAGCTTGAAACGCCAAGAAAGAAGAAGTGACAGCATTTACAAGATCAACGAAGCAATTCTTGAACTTAATAAGCGGCGGGATGAAACCACCATCAGTTGCAACTACATATGTAGATACAAGTTATAGGTATTGTCCTAAGGTTTTCCTCGTTCAACATTGAATACCGCTTTGGTACCGTTCCTAGCAAACACTTTCTTCGGTGCAGGATTCATTATGAAATTGTTCTCATCGACATTCCACCACGATGCCGGACGTTCCAGAAGAAGCAGATTATTTTCCCGACTGAATTGGTCGTAGACGTATTGTAAATTGCTTTCAAGGCGCTTCTTCGTTAACTCTGCCGAAGCAGTTCCAAGCGATTCTGGAGGAGTCCGTTTGGATATTTCAACCACCCAGATGTTGGACTCTTGAAGGATTTTTCTTCCTGTGATGCGAGCTCCCCCGATTCATTTAAAATTCTCTTTGTGGTTTTGAGCATTCCAGAATCAGCGCACAGGTAAATTTAGTTTGCAAGCATAACTTCATGTCTTACCGTCAAGGCTGCTACTGTTCCATAATTTCCTGAACAGGAACCACGAATCTTTCTGGAAAGAGTCGTTTTGGGTATTCGAAACTCCTTGTGCGTTTTATACAGCCTAGCAGTTCCGTTTCGGATTCCATTAATTGCACTTTATTGCTCTATCTTTGTATTCGTTTTCGATTTCATTATTTTGTAGAAGAAGAAGGTTTTATAAAAGTGAAACTATTGAAGAATTCAATGGCTACTCACATCATAACGAACGATTTGTCTCCGTTCTAAATGTTCACGTAACACGAACTAGCGGAAACGTTTCGCCGCCTAATCTGCGAACAGTCAGTTGTAAATAAGCATGCGTGCCTACTAGGTCCACTCTAGATCTTCAGTGGGTCCACACATCATCATATTTGGAGTAAGGTACCGCGGGGCAAGTTGAAATGCGGGGTAAGTTGAAACGGAAGCGATAACTTTTAATATAAAAGTGCAATGGACCTAATTTTTTTTTTGTAGCAGAGACTTCTACTAAACGCACCTCTTGACTGTCATAATTCGCTATTTTGAACCCCTAAACGCACTCCGCGGCTTTGTTTATTTTTCGTCACCCGCGAAATTAAGTCGAACATTTTCTTGCTAAACTTAAATCGCTCAAAAAACATTGTTGCATTTGATTTCAATTGGATATTTGTCCTTCAGGTAACTATTTACTATTGATTTAATGTAGTGAGTGTGAAAAATATGCGAAGAAACCATTTTTTCACGCTTAATTTTGACCGTTTCACCTTGCCCCGCATTTTTTCCACCTTGGGGCAAATTGAAACGATATGCTGTCATGAATAGGTGGTTGAGTTTTGGATGAATCAATGTACATACACATGTGTTATGAAAGCTTAAGCCTTAAGGGCCCGTCCATAAACTACGTAGACTCAGGTGGGGGTAGGGGGGGGGGTCTGGTCAAAATCTACGCTCCATACAAATTTCAAAAAAATTGTACGGACGAAAGTTTACGAGGGGGAGGTGGGGGGTCTACGATCCCCGAAAATCAGTCTACGTAGTTAATGGACGAGCCCTTAAGGCTTAAGCTTTCATAACACATGTGTATGATGCATTGATTCATCCAAAACTCAACCACCTATTCATAACAGCATATCGTTTCAAGTGTCGTGTACTAATATCGACTCTCGAGTATTAGTGCACGACACTGGGGGGGGTCTGCGCATTGTGGACGGGATGCGCGTGTCTGTCGGGATAGGCGATGGAGGTGGTTGGAGTTGGATGGGGGTTGCTAGTCTTTCTTCTTATTTTATCGTTACCTTTCCATGTAGTTTATAGCATGTATCCTCCATACCAGACAATAAATAAATAGTAAAAAAAACTAGATAGGAAATAGAACTGTTCTTTTCCAAGTGTCAGATTAGTTAGTCAGTGATTTGAAATATTGTTAAATTTGGGATGGGGATGGTAACTAGATCCAAAGCTAAAGAGTAGGCTAGAATTTAAGATGTTGTTGTCTAAATTTAATCCAGTATTTTTTTTTAAATCCTTTTTGATTCTAACATCATTACTTCTGGTTGGTGCTGTTCAAGTTTTGTTCGGTTAGGAATTCGGAATTTGTAATCAGAGAAACGAAAATATCGTCGTGAAAATATCACCAATAATCTCTCACCTACGCCCTGCATACCATGAAAAACTAACACCCTCTTCTCTCTTCTTTTCTTATTGACTTCATGATCGAGAACGGCTGTGAAATGGATCGATTGAAGTGCGCAGGACCTGCTCAGCCCTAGGCTACATGCGGTTTTGACAAGGAAGTGATCATATCAATTTCAAGAAAAATTACCTGTGGAGCATCCTCGAAAAAATCAAAGATAGCACACAAAGATAAGTATATGCGAAATCAAAACTGTCAAACTATCAAAAACATTCATCTTACTTAGGATCAAAAAGTTATATTACAGTCATTACTAGTTTCAAATCACAAACAAATTAAATATTTCAGATCATTTTGTAGCAACGCGGCCATCTCCATCCAAAAAACCCCATAAACCCCTTATCCCACCCTAATCCTTATCACCTCCCATGGCGTTCAAGTAGTCCGCATAGACCAGTTCGCCATTACCCCTCCCTAACCCTCGGCTTTGGATTGACTTGCGCTCTCATTGCCCCACCAAACGCTGCAAAATGAAAATGAAATGAAAATGAAAATTTGAATTTGAAAACTTTGTTTCAATGACTTTTAGGACATTAAAGGACGCACATTTTGAAGATACAAAATGGTTGCTAGTTATGGTACAAAAAAAGTTATAGAGGTTGAAGTGTAAAAAAATACGTTTTTTCAAGATATATTACTCACCTATTTGCAAATATTTGCAAACACAGAACACGTGAACTGAAAGTAAAAACCTCCATCTACAAGACCTATGCAAAATAGTTTGTCCCCTTTTGTCCAATTGTGGAGTAAAACTCATTTTAAAATTGGTCATTTTGTATTTTTTCTGCATAACTTTCGATCTGCAGCATCAACAATTATCATCAAAGTGCCTAACAACGTGAGATTTTTATGAAAATGTTTATATTTTTATGTTAACCCATCTCCATTTATTTATTAACATTTATATCACAGACAAACAGACATACACCTTACACCTTAAACGTTCAATTCAAATGTTTCTTAGTTGGAAGTATCGTCACAGATGGTGCACATAGTGGATTCCCTTATATTTGACGTTAGCACACTACCCCCATCTGTTCAGCTTTATCACACATCACAGTGTGTTCAACAGATGGCGCAGGTGTGTTAGTGACGATGATTTGAAGTGTAAAATTTTCAATGTGTTATGTCTGTTTGTGTGTGATATAAATGTTAATAAATAAATGGAGATGGGTTTACATAAAAATATAAACATTTTCATAAAAATCCCACGTTGTTAGGAACTTTGATGATAATTGTTGATGCTGCAGATCGAAAGTTATGCAGGAAAAATGCAAAATGACCAATTTTAAAATGAGTTTTACTCCAACAAGGGGACAAAAGTGTTTGCAAATATTTGCAATTAAGTGAGTAAGATATCTTGAAAAAAACGTATTTTTTTACACTTCAACCTCTATAACTTTTTTCATACCATAACTAGCAACCATCTTGTATCTTCAAAATGTGTGTCCTTTAATGTCCTAAAGTCATCTAAACAAAGTTTTCAAATTCAAATTGAAATAAAAAAAAATAGAGCGAAAAAACTGTTTTTTTTTAAGTCCCACCCTAAGGACAGTTAGAAAAACTGTTATAAAACGAAACGTAGATGAGATAGAAGTTAGGTTATTTCAGCAAAGTTTCATGAAATTTAATTATCTACAATTCTGTAGGAGCAAAAATTCCTCTAAATCAGAAGAATAAAAAGTTAGATTTTTTATTATGAATATAAAATTATCACCGCCCTAACCAAAAGATAGATATTTTTTTAAAGATTAAATCTTCTAAAGACATCATATGTCTAAAGTTAATGGTTTTCGAGTTATCGATTTTTGTCGCGAAATTTGGCTATTCGTTCCATAGTGAAGTGTGGCACGCTAATTCATCATTTAAAATGATAATGTATGTATTTGGTTCTTATTACTATTTGAAACATATAGGCATTTTACGCTAATTTTGTATTTCTTTAGACGTGAATAGTAGGACACATAGAACAGGTACAATGAAGGACAACACAATATGACCAAAGCTCGGTTTTCATAGAAAATGTTCATGTTTGGAGGTTTTCGTTTGCCCATGAAATAATTTAGCTGGAATTTTTGCTAAAGCCTAGAATATAGCCTGAATCTGCAACAAAGTCGACATTTTTCAGTCGCCACTTCAAAAGCTAAAGACACCACATACGACAAAACAATAAGACTTACTTTTGATTTGCATAGTTTAGGCTTTTGATGAATTTGAATTACGATCTATAGTATACTGACGTTAAAATGACTCGTATATAAAAAATCAACATTCAGGTCCTCAAATTTGAGAATTATTTATGGAAATCGATAGGAGGTCTTAGAGCTTTGTCGTCTGCGGTGTCTTTAACTTTTAAAGTGGCGACTGAAAAATTATGGATATAATACAGATGAAAGTTCAGGTTACTTATAGCCTACAGCCGAAATTTCCGCTCAATTGGTTCACGGAAAAATTAAAAACAAACCTCCAAACATGACCATTTTGTTTGAGAACCGGGCTTTGGTCTTATTGTATTGCCCATCACTGTAAAAAGCCAAATAGGCAGTTAAACCCTCGAGCATCTTGACAGATGAACTCAGTATCACGTACTCATCTACAAATTGTAGATGTCTCTACCGTGCATAAACAAAAGGGCCATCCATTCACGCTACTACCGCTTTTTAGGTTTGGAATACGTGTTTTCGTTTCCTTATGCGTGGAAGTTAAAAACAGTGGAAGAACAAATTGTCAAAGAGGCGCAATGTAGATGCGGATAAATAAGATTTCAATTGTATGTAATATAAAACTTCATAACCTGAGAATGGGAATTAAGAAAAGTGCCCAAGTAACCACGAGGCAATAACAGCGTGCACATGAAGGGCATATGCATAACGTCTAGTGCATCATTGAAGTAGTACTAAAGCTGGAAAGGGTCCCACTAAGATCGAACCAATGCAGTGATGCCGTAGGACATAGCAAAAGAAGCATTATTGCCTTGACAATGGATAACGAGATTCAAAAAGCAAATCTAACACATCCTAACATGAGAGAGAGAGAGAGAGAGAGAGAGAGAGAGAGAGAGAGAGAGAGAGAGATTGTGCTGAAGGTTTCAGAGCATCACATATTGAGAAGTATAGTGCCCCATTTAAAAGTGAAGTACACGCTAAGATGAGAATACCTAAAGATCGTTAAAAAGTACCGATAATCGCTCAAAAGTGCATATATCCAAATTATGCGTAAACAAAGATTACCTTATAGGGAAGATGTACCTATATTAATCTAATCACTTTGCATTTCATCCTACGTCAAATAAAACGATATACACGTGACAGAATTAGTTAGTAATGTTTGTTGTAGTTATTTAACGTAAGCAAACATTATTAGAAAACGAAACCGATCCTTCAACTGCCCAATTGTTTGATTCATCGTAGGATGAATATAGGAACAATGAGATTAATATGGGGGCAGTAACCCTATTAGGTTATAATATTGAAGGCAGATAAACTATAAAAATTCCATTTTTTGTAATTTTATTTTACAGAATGCTTCAAAAATACAATTTAACAATTTATTCATTCGGATTTGTATTCCAAATTGTGCACATAAGGAGAAACAAATGTTCAAATGTATAAGTTTGTAAATATTTTTTTCTGTATTAAAAAAAAAGTATCAATAAGTTTAAAAAGTTTAAAAATCTCAGTATCTAAAACAGCAATAGATCATAACTTTCTGGCTATTTTTTTAAATTTGTTGTTTTCGTCATTATCGACAATTTTCTGCTCACCAATTACTTTGCTTAAACAGCTCAATCATTTTTCAAGAACGCCATCTACAATGTTTAACCTAACTTTTGCGTTACCGCCATTCTCCATTACAGAAATACTCGCATCCTCCATTACAGAAATACCCAACATGAACACAACATTTTGACACGTTCATTTTTTTTTGCTTCGGAGTGAAGCAGAATTGCACCTCGGGATTCACGTCGGAGCTAAAATAAATAAAAACTATAAGGGACAGCCCAATGGGGTTGTACACAAAGTTGACGTAGGACTACGTAGCAATGTGTAATGAATTTTATTATTATTATTTTTAATTGCCTGTATTAGAATAGAGGCTGCATTGATCGATTGGATCAAGAAGCCTTGCCGAAAATCAGTGTATAAGTGTTTATGTAGACAAAGTTAAACCGTTTGATGCATTGTCTGGTTCAACATGGTTCGTTTCGGAGAAGATTAGAAATTATGGATTTTACACGAGACATAATTCCTGTTTGTAAAAAGTCGGGGAACGTAGAGAAAGATTTCGTGTAAAATTATGTCTCCTCAAACTGATAAATACGCAATTCGACAAAAGATGTGTTTGATTAAATTTATGATTTCTCATCTCTTTCAACTCATTCTTGTGTGCTAAAGGACGCTTGCATGTGTCGGTCTCAGGGGACAGAAATTTACATGACATTTTGGTAGTGTGTAGGTGCTTTTCTAATGGGACGTTGGATCGGCATAGATAAGTAAGTATGTTAGAAAATTCTATAATTTGCTCTTTACAAATCTGGTGGGGTGGTAGGCTTTTTTTTGTTGGTGGGATGAAGAAGGGGAGGGGTGTGGGTGATTGTGTTGATATGATCGACTAGCTGGAGACCATTATCCTTATCGCGTTATAGATTGTTGAAAGTCTGTTTGAGAATTCAAAGTCAATTATTAATGATATTTTTGAACATTGACTTGACCTTTCCAACTGATTGAAGCAACAATCTAAAAAATCTATCGAGTAATGATAAAGTTATTAGCGTTCAAAATGTTTCAAATATTCGTGATGGTCGCTATTTTTCACATTTTCATTTGACCTCTACCCTAGCCGATGGACGTAGTCTAGGTCAAAACAGCGTGGGTGTTCGTAGACCAGCATTAGAAAGTAAGTATGTGAGAAAATTCTATTGTACACTCTTTAGAAAGCATTTGGTGGCTCTGAAAAGGTCCGAATGATGATACGGACACGGTCGTATTTGCTACGATGGTTGAGAGGGTGCTGATCTTTATGATATGAAAGATTGCTGAGGACCTGTTCGAAATATGAATTTTCTATACAAGTACATACAAGGTTTCTTTAAAGAATATGTAACTGTATAAAAATCATCAATTTAAACGATATTTCTTAACTTCTATAACTTCTTCAAATGTTTGAAAGTCGACTTTAAACTCATGCGACTTTAAACTCATGCAGGGTGGCCACAGATTCGGGAAAATCGGGAAATGCGGGAAAAATGCGGGAATCCAAAATCATCGGGAAATATGCGGGAAAAAGTCGGGAATTTAAAAATCTATCGGGAATTTTTGTTATATGGCAGAAACCATGCTCACTCCTTTGTCAAATTGATAATTTGAGTAGCGTTTTTGTCATCTACTCGGCCCAACGATCTCATTAACGTAATGAAACAATGTTTTTCTGAAAATCCAGCATTGCTGAAGAAGATACCCCAATCTATATGCTCCTTGGATGGCCCCGGAAGGCATTCAAAGAATTGACTAGGAAAATCAGAGATCTGCGAGCTAGCCCTGGCTTTGCAGTCGTCAAAATCGCAGCTGGCACGTCGTACACTATTCCTTCAAGACGGGGCTAAGACAAACATATTGGCATGTGGGTCATTTTCTGCTGGCTTTGTTCAGCCTGTTTCAAAACGTACCGCTTAGAAGATCTGACTTAACGGCTGTGACAGGTAAGGTTATGCTCATGACTCACTTTTGTTTTTATTTTACTTGACTTGAACTCCTTGGGTGATCCTTATGACTGAAGCATTGCCATTGTATGCATTACTGTTTATTTTTGTGCAAAGATTCCAAACAAACATTGCAAGCTGCATAACAGCTTGTTTAACTAAATTGCAACTTGTTCAGCTTCAAATTGGCTTATTCAGCTTCTTATCAACTCAAATGGTTTGTTGGGTTGTCTTTGCAAGTGTTTTACAATATATTTTTCTTTTTATATATTTCACGAGTTCTGTCAACCTGAGGTGCTAACACTGTTGGCATTTTTACAATACCATAAAGTCGCAGTCGATTTGTATAATAGACAAATATTTGTCACTGCAGTGAACAGAAACCTATTGTGTTAGTCACCTTAAAGTCAACCGAATTTCGAACGGAGCTTTTCGTCGGTATTCCGTTTAAAGTGTTCGTTGTTGTGGCTGATGCGCTAGATGATACCAATGCTGAATTTTGTCATCAAGTCTGCAGGAATGGTCGAGTCGTTTCTCAGGGAATACCAGACTTACTCTCTCACAGCTCCGTTTCTTATCGACGATTTGACGGGACTACTTAGAGCCGCTATGGAAGAAGATGTTAGGCCCGAGCCTCTGACAGTCAAAGCAAAATCGGCCATTGAAATAAAATTGACTAAGAGCATTCTTCTGTCAGCCTTTAATGTGGAAATCGGGTTTGCCTCTAAATCGGCAGCAAGAATGGGAGAAAATCTGTAGAAATTTCCGACAAAGACGTTTTGGCATTCCGCAACGACTGTCGATCTTTTCACTGTGGTTTTTTGAAGAACCTACTCGGCAAATCTCCTTTGACATACCCTTTCACGCGTTACTTCAACTGCATTCACCCTGGTGTTATAACTCGCTTCACGGATATAGCTAAAAAACGTCTGGAGCTGTGTCTGGAAACGTTCCTAGATAAAGACTATCTGAGCGCTGCAGTTGCTCACTAAAAGAAGGAAGAAGAGGGGCAGCTGTGCTCAATGCCGTCTTCAAAGACGTTGCTTGCCGGAATCCAGAGAAAAGAACAGCGTTTGGACAAATTTTGGCTAGAACTTATTGGTCATTCCAAGGAGCTGCCAAATTTGACAACATTTGTTAAAAAGGTGCTCATCCTGCCGCAAATGCCACGATGTAGCGAGGATTTTCAATAAATGAATAGTGTTTGGTGGTGAACCAAACTGAAAGAGTTTGGTAGCTCAGAGAATCGTATACGAACTGTCAACTACATTGAAATCACGAAGTCCTTGATACAATATGCACGCACCGCACGTGTATAATTTTGTACTAGAAAACCTCGAATGCATTACTAATTTTATTCGATGTTTATGCTTCTAGAAACTTGAAAGATCAGTGACTTCTATAGAGCGATCTTTGTTCTCGAGATACACACTTAGAAAAATTTACAGTATTCGGTAATTTTTTACCGAACTTTCAACAGCTGAACGTTCGGTAATCCAATTTACCGGATCTCGGTGAAATTTTACAGTATTCCGGTAAAAAAATTACCGTAACTTGTCAAATTTTAAATTTTCTAAGTGTGTACCAAAGCAGGTTACGCAATACGCAAGAAGCCCGATTTGCGGCTGCTATCCGTCATTTTGCCTAAATAAAACAATTCAGACTTTTAGATTGAAAAATTTCCTCAGAAACTTCAAAAATATCCTATATTTTATATTTATAGTTACTTATTTTTTCAGTCGGGAAAATTAGGCAAAAATGCGGGAAAAATTCAGGAAAAATGCGGGAATTTTTAAATTAAGATTGTGTGGCCACCCTTATGATTATTAAAGGTTTTAAAATTATTTGAAAAGTGAAAAAATATAATAAATGCTCATGCTATTATTTAAAAATGTTTTTTTGTGTATTTAAATTAGTATTAAAAAGGAAATCATAACAGCCAGCTGCGATTGTAAAAAGTAAGCAAACTTTAAACGACCCTTAGTTATTTTCAATACCCAAACATGATTTAAAAAAATATTCGGTATTTATCGAACAGAAATTGTGCGAAATTCAGGATCAGCCAGGATTTACGAATTAGGTAGGTGTCATGCGGATACAATGAGCAAACTCTTATAATAATTTAGTATAACACTCTTTCAAAATCAGAATAGCAGCCCTGAAAAGAGCTTTTTGTGTGAAATACATCATATAATAGTTAATCACATTCTGTCGAAATTCGGGAACCAAGTCGCTAAACACAGATGGTTCTACCCCGAAAAATGCCGTTCTGCCTGTATAGACATAGTGATTGCGGTTTTTTAACACTCAATGTTGCGCCTTATCTACATCATCTACTTATATAACGATATCATCTTTAAACATATCAATATCATCATCAAATACATTTATATCATCTGCATAAATATCGATATCATCTACAAATATATCAATATCATGACCATATACATCTATATATTTATCTATATCATCTACATATATATCTATACAAATACATGTACATGTACATCGTGATATGACTACCAACTGTTTCCCTCCAAATTTCATAAATTTGCCACCAGCTTGGCATAGCACACGACTGCATTAACAATGGCTAGCGACAGCCGCTGAGCCATCATTTTGGCTGGTTGCTCGCCCGCGTACCCTCCTTCAGGGTACTTGCAACCGCCAGCTGCCAGAGCAGTACTGGCCCATTGCCGCTCTGCATAGCTCCATGGCAGCCGAGCGAATGAAGAAAATTTGAAGGTGTCCCCCTTTTATATCGTGCACTGCTGCATGTGAGACGTTCCTTACTTAGATTTGAAGTCTGTGATAGGAAAGTACTGTGCATTTAGTAAATTTACTCTGAAAAATCGGCATTATAAGACATCACCTGATATTTGCGTTAATTTCAATAGTTGAACGTTAAAAATCAATAATTTTAAATATTGAAATCAAAGCGTAGAAAATGTCCCAATCGATTGGTGCAAATATCTTGGAAATCAATCGTGGAATGATTTAGTTATTAACGTTCAAAACCAATATATTTTTCGTGACGCTCCAAATTTTCGCAATTCGAACGTGTACCCCAGTATTGAAAACACAGACGTAGTCCTACGTCAAAAAGAATGCAAAAGTTATTGCTTCAAATACTGGACATGAAAAAACTACTTATTTAAAGACTAATAAGAAAAATAATTATGTTTTCACTTATAAAAATATGGTGACCGCGGTGCTTCAGTGACCATAAATTTATTCAATTTTGGGTAAATAATAACGTCCTATATTGGAAAATGAACATTACCCAAATTTCAGTCAATATCAATTTCAGTTAGGTAAAATAAATACCAAATTTTAGGAATTCTCATCTTAGCATGTAGGCTGCCATTTTATTCACGTTTTGCTAGCTTTCGGATATTTTTCATGTGCTGAAAATTTCGGAGTGTTTTTATAGTTACGGTTTTTTAATTATTCAATCTTTTGCTAGTACTCTAAGTCTCGAGTGTGTTTATGCTTCTATATATTCGCTGTAAGAAGGTTAAAAATATCCACCATTTTACATTAAGGAAAAATTACTACATATCGTCAGCATTATATATATATCAAGTGCGAATATGAGCTCCACAGCTTTGAAAATAACAGTCGATGTAAATACGTTCAATTGATAATTTGTTCTGGGACTCATTCGATTTGACAAACCAGTGAGTCAAGATTATCGGGGTACATTGACTTTACTCTGGAGCTGTCAAGTTGTTACCAGGTTGTGCCTATTTAACACCATTAATATCATCATTACACCTGTTTATGTTGCACAAAAGAATTTTTCAAGCTATTTGAAGAATGGGTTCACTCATAATTAAAATAAGTATAAGACCAATCAAAATGATTAAACTTACTGAAACTAGCGTTTATCTATTTACGGTTTTAAATTGAGCAAATCCAAGCACAAACCAGAGAGAAAGGAAGTTTGGTAGAGAAGGAAAAAAATGACGTAGCGCCAATCATGATTTAAAACTGCCACTTGCTTTGAGAGTGAATCAGGTGAAAAAATTTTTTCCCCTACTCTGCCGCACAACTTTTCTCTGTTCAGAGTGGAGGTTTTTAAACTTCTACTGTGGATAGTATTCATAGATTTAGATAGTATTTGTTTCGAACTTCCAGTGATAACTGCCCTTTAATTTCAGCATTGCAGCAGATTACCACTCAAAGTCGTATAAAAATAACAACGATAGTGAACCAGTTCCATGAATATGATATCTAACTGAATAAATGATTCTATTGAGAGTGCCACAAACGGCTCGAGTTGGAAACAGAACTAGGAATAATAAAAGTTATATCCCCTAACGAGCAGCTCACTGCCAGTAACTAATGGTCAGTGTGCTTAGCATTAGCAACCAGGGTTTATTATTGTTCCAATCAATCATTTTTAATGGCAAAAAGGACACAAACTAATACCGTTGTCGTAACTCAGCAGCAAGCAAAGGAGAACGATAACGTGAAGGGAGGGAATGTTTTCACAATTTCCCTTAGGAAAGCGTAAGAGAAAAAAAAAGTAGCGAAGACGAATGAATTTATTACACAAGCAAACCAGGACGAATATTAATCAATCTGATTTGAAGGATGGTAATCTTGGCGAGGTGATGATTATTTACCACTTTGTTTTCGTTATTGTTAGTACATCTCAAGCAACACAAAACAGTCGTAATTGGTTGCAGAAACTTGATTGTGACTGATTTGAGTCAAATAAAGGTTCTTCAACCGATTTGGAATAAGTGTTCTGCTAGGGATTGGACGTTAGAGGACATATGGGAAATATTCTCTGTGTGCCCTCTAACGTCCATTGTAGTAATTATTTACTCTAATCCTTCTACTAACCTCAAAAAAAATCACCTTCACAAGCATTCCCATCAAGAGTAATTATTGCAAAGATTGCACATAAAAATTGTTAGCCATTCTCAATTAACAACAAACAAAAAAGAAAGGAAGAAAAAAAATACCTCCCATGAACAGTCATAAACAAATTAGTTAAAAAGTTTATGAAACTCATTTAGTAAAAGCTCCTCGCTAGCAATTGTTCTAGAAGGACAAACGGTAACGAAGGAGGAGCAATGAATGGAAGTCCGACCAGCGGAAAATTCACCGTTAGCAACAATCAGGAAAGTTTGTTTTTTGTTCAGCACGGCCCCAAATGGAGACGATAAATTATTCTCTGGATTGGCTTGTTAGTTTTTGCACTTGAATTAGATTGGACTTGGAAGGTGTGGTATCGAGAAACTCAGTTTGCATCCATTGGAGTCCTTTGGGAAGAATTCGAAATTGAACTCAAATTGATCGATTGGAGATTCTGCCGCCAACAAGTCATTATATCTTCTCACAAAGTTAACAAGTATCAATGGAAACAAACTGGCACACATTGTACTAAATTGTAATTTTCCAATACCCCCCTCCCTCAAAGGCACGGAGTTAGTTATAAAGTTTCAAGTTAATTTACGACATTGGAAAAAGCTGGAGGGGATTTACAAAGTGTTATTCATTCCAACAACCATTACGTTATTGTCCCACTGAAGCGTGAACGAAACTTTGTCTTCACTACCTTCCCCGTGCTATAACATGTTGCAGAAGCTAGAAACAGCTTGAAAAACTGCATGACGACTCGTTGCGAAAAGCTGGAACCACAATTCATTTGAAAAATTTACTCAAAAAAGCGAATGAAAAACGAACATTACTTCAAACAAGGCGTCGGCGGCTTTTCGATTGCATAAATAACGAATGAATAGTTCATTGGAACTGCAAAATGGCTACGCGCTCAGGCAGCTTCCGGGAAGTTCTTCTCTTTGGCAAACAGTCAACAAGCTCGCTTTTACTCGTTTCATGAATAGCTAAATTCAGAAGGACAAATTTGTTGGCCTGAACAGTGAGTAAGTTGTAAAATTCAGCTGGATAAAATAAGTTATTGCTGCATTTTGATGTTGAAACCAGAATAATCGAAAAATAGATTTCGGAATAGATTTGCTATTGTCATTCAAGAGATGACATATACATTGTTGTCCAGAAAAGTCATCTGTAGTACCACGAAAAGGAAAAGAAGCAAAAGAGAACTCTCAAATGAAACTCTTCTGAAGGGGGGAATAATACAGCAAACAAGCGTCCACCGCAAAGTGAACCACGCAATCCCAGAAGAGTAAGTCTTGTGGCGGACCAGCGAAATATGGTGAGATCTGACCAGTTGTAAATTTTATTTACAATATTTACTTTCTTTCTCCAGGATTAAAGCTGCATTCAATGGTGGTGGTTGTAAGATTGGACACACACACACACATTTGCTATTGCCGCATGATTTTTTTTTTCAAACGGAGCAAGTAAAATCTTAGTTGTATACTGACTACTTATACTTATAAATAATCAGCATAGGTATCCGTCCATTTTCAATGTCGAGCTCCGGTGATGCCGGTGATGCTCGCATTTACTAGTGATAGTTTGAAAAAGTGTCTCAGTGTTTAATTTTTTATTTTATTGTTTATTGTTATTTGAAATTTTCCTAGTTTTACAATAAAAACCGTTCTATAATACGCTCAAAAAAGTGTTTGTTTAAAAAAGTGAAGTTATTGAAGAGCTTGAACGCAGGAATTTATTATTATCACCGTCTTCGATAAAAACAATCGTTCAGACTGAACTATCTCATACTAGTTTTCAATAACTTAAAGTCTAAACAATTCTACTTATTCGATTTTTAAAAACATTTTTGGATATATCAAAGTCGAATTCCTCACATACAACATTAAAAGTGCGAAGACACGAATCTAACGGATTATTATACCCATAGTTAGTGCAAGGACCAGCAAACATCAGATAATTTCGAAGTCGACGAGGAGGAACGTTCAGTGAAACCTGCTCAAGCAGCGCAGGCTAGCCAATAACGCCGATTAGGATGTCAAAGACCAGCAGACGCTGCCTTTTAACACGCCTTATCAGTTTGCAACGGTCCGATTACGGAGGGAGATTGTTCGGGTCATTCCAAGGAAGTGAGCGAAGTGCGAAACGAACGAACTAATAAGGAGACCAAACGGGGCCGCCTACTCAAAGATGCTCCGCACCAAACTGCAATAGAGTGATTTTAAAGCATAGATGTCAGTGAACTCAGAGGCATGCCGTCGGATTAGGCCTAACACTGAGAAAGCTTTAGCAGTCGTGATTCCCACATGCTGATTGAACTGTAACTTGGCATCGATGGTAATTCCCAGGTCACCGATTGAAGCCTCACAATCCAGATACGCAGACCCCATGCTGTACTGGTGATGAGCGGGATTGTTGGAGCGAGTGAAGGATATAACTTTGTATTTATCGTTATTAACCCACATTCCATTGTCGCTAAACCAGATTGACAATGTGTTAATATCCTCTTGTAAGGCGAAACAGCCGCGTTGAGAACATATTACAAGAAAAAATTTGAGATCATCGGCGAACGATAGTTTGAACGACGAGAGCGCAAGCACATAAATTCGCCGAGAAGATTTCTTTGACCAGAATCTTCAGCCGTTGTTTCTGGGTTTCTGCTTGGTTCTCCGACACGGGTGGCTTGGACTGACGCTTCCGCATGTTGATATCCGTTTTGGCACTTCTTGACCCTTTGGCCGGTCGCACCGACCTCCCGGCCCAACGCATGGAACGAAGCGGCCACCTTGCCTTCCGTCTAACGTATGAGCTTCGGTTGAATCCTCCGGTCGCTTAAAACGATCGGACGGCAGGAACCAGGCTTCCACTCGATGGACTCTCCCTTTTTCAGAAGTGCCAGAATCTTGTAGATGTTTCCGCGATCGTTTAGAATTATTTCACTTATTTCAAAGAAGTTCTTCAAAAAGTTCTTGAAGGAACTTCATGGAAGTTCTTCAGTGAACTTCATGGAAGTTAACCAGACAACTTCAGGGAAGTTCTGCAGAGAACTTCAAGCAAGTTCTTCAGAGAACTTCAGGGAAGTTCTTCTGAACACTTATTAAAAGTTCTGCAGAGAACTCCAAGAAAAAATTTCAGAACACTTAATGAAAGTTCTTTAGAGAACATCTGGGAAGTTCTGCAGAGAACTTCGGGGAAGTTCTTCAGAGAACTTCAGGGAAGTTCTGCAGAGAACTTAAGAGAAGTTCTCCAGACAACTTCATGGAAGATCTTCAGAGCACTTCAGGGATGTTCTGCAGAGAACTCTAAGAAAGTTTTTCAGAGAACTACAGGGAAATTCTGCAGAGAACATCAGGTAGGTTCTTCAGAGAACTTCAGGGAAGTTCTGCAGAGAACTCCAAAGAAGTTTTTAAAAGAACTTCAGGGAATATCTGCAGAGCACTTCAGGGAAGTTCTTCAGAGAACTTCAGAGAAATTGTGCAAATAATTTCAGGGAAGTTCTTTAGAGAACTTCATGGAAGTTCCAAAAAGTTCTCTGCAGAACTTCCATAAAGTTCTCTGCAGAACTTCCATGAAGTTCACTCAAGAACTTCCTTAAAGATCTCTGAAGAACTTTCATGAAGTTCTCTGAAGAACTTACCCGTAGTTTAGTGAAGAACTTCTTTGAAGGATTATCCCTAAGTTGTCAGAAGAACGTAGAAAAAAAAAAACCATATTGGGGTAATCAACCTCTTATGTGCACTAGCGATAAACATTTATTATATAGTTCACAGGCAGACCAGCGCCACGTAGTGAAATAATTCTGAACTTTGAAGTCGACCACCTCGAAGACCATGATTACTCCAGTAAATTTCCTGAAAACAATGAATTCATACATGATCAAGATATCAAAATACAGATATTACAAAAGGATCACATGAACATTAGCGCCACATAGCGGATGAATTCTGATCTAATGTGTACGCCACTCAAAAAGCTCTGACCCCTCGCTTTTGAAAGTGCCATTTTACTATATGTCAATAATCTCGAGATCCAGATTATAAAGGGTGATACGGTCAAAATTTGGTCAAGGGAAAACGCGTGTAAATCGGTGAAATCGTTTATTTAAAAAATCAAATTAAATTTCTTTTTCAAGTTCAATTAGTATAAAATTCAGGAAAAATATTCAGTTAGGCTTCCGCTTTTCCAAATCCGAATTGCCGGGCCTTACGCTTGACCCCTGCCATCAGATTTTGTACAGCCACCTTGTCCACCTTCTTCGCCGCAGAAAGCCAGTTTGCCTTGAACTGCTGCTCGTCCTTAGCAGTTTTTTTGGTCTTCTTTAGGTTCCGCTTGACAATAGCCCAGTATTTCTCAATTGGGCGGAGCTCTGGCGTGTTGGGAGGGTTCTTGTCCTTGGGAACCACCTGCACGTTGTTGGCGGCGTACCACTCCATGGCCTTTTTACCGTAATGGCAAGATGCCAAATCCGGCCAAAACAGTACGGAACAACCGTGTTTCTTCAGGAAAGGCAGCAGACGTTTATTCAAACACTCTTTCACGTAAATTTCTTGGTTGAAAGTCCCGGAAGCTATGAAAATGCTGCTTTTCAAGCCACAGGTACAGATGGCTTGCCAAACCAGATATTTCTTTGCGAACTTTGACAGTTTCGTGTGCTTGAAAATATCTGCTACCTTTCCCCTTCCTTTTGCCGTATAAAACTCCTGTCCCGGAAGCTGCTTGTAGTCGGCTTTGACGTAGGTTTCGTCGTCCATTACCACGCAGTCAAACTTCGTCAGCATCGTCGTGTACAGCCTCCGGGATCGCGCTTTGGCCGTCGTATTTTGTTTATCATCGCGATTTGGAGTCACTACCTTCTTGTAAGTCGATAGTACGGCTCGTTTTTTGGCTCGATGCACGGTTGTAGACGATACACCCAGCTTATTTGCGGCATCTCGGAGAGATAGGTTAGGGTTTCGCTTGAAACTACCGGCAACTCTCTTTGTCGTCTCAGCGGCTTCCGGTTTTCGATTTCCCCCCGATCCAGACTTCCTGGCTGTCGACAAACGTTCCCCAAACACTTTAATTACATTTGTAACGGTTGATTTGGCAACTTTTAGCGATTTTGCCAACTTTGCGTGCGAGTAGCTCGGATTTTCGCGATGCGCGAGCAAAATTTTGATACGCTGCTCTTCTTGCTTGGACGGCATTTTGACAACTGAAGAGTGAATTCCAAAATCAAAATAAGAGCAACATTCTACACACACACACCTTCAAAATGAGGGGTGTTCAGGTTTTTTAAATGCAAAATTGAAAGAAATACGTCAAGTTGATATTGACCAAATTTTGACCGTATCGCCCTTTACAGTAAGTTTACATGCACACTAGCGCCTCGGAGTGTGATAATTCTGAACTGTTGAGCCCAGCGTCTGGTAGCCCATAATTTCACAACTAACTTTCCTGAAAACAGTAAATTTATACACGATCTAGATCTTAAAATACAGGTAATACACAAAGTTCACATGTACACTAGTGCCCCGTAGCGGACGAGTTCTGAATTAATGTTAACACCATCCGAAAGGCTTCAATCAACCAAACATCGTTGTCCAAGACGCCAACTTGCTATATGTCAAGGATCTGGAAATTCTGCTTATATAGTAAGTTTACATGCATACTACCGCCGCGTAGTAGATAATTCTGAACTGACCATCTTCAGGCCTTGAAATGATGAAACAACAAACGTCAATGCCCATATATCATTTGAGACCACGATCAAGGGATTCCGCGCATGTCGTGGGGTTTACTGTACTTTGCTGTTTTTTTTTTTTTTGCTCAAAAATACTGCCTTTCAACGGTCATAACTTTTTCTGGTGAAATCAGATCGACGCACTTTCTTCTGTAAAGTTATATTTTTAAGTCTGCGGAGTTTCATAAAAATGCTTCTTGAGCATTTACATTTAAGCTAAGGCAGTTATTTGAGTGGTTCTCAAAATATATCAACATTTCAATTTTTCATGCCAATTTGTAAAGAAACATGCAAATCGCATGAGGTAAAAATACGATATTCGGTGGTTTTGGAACCCAAGCTAACGGAAACTGGCATGGAGCACTGGGTTTCACGACTTTTTCCGGATTTTGTCGACCAGTGTTATCAGTAGATAAAAAAGAGGTATTAGCAATGGAAAAACTGAAAATTTACACAGGAAAACTAAAATGTCCATAACTAAGTTGAAACTTGCCATAATTTATTGGCTTCTAAGCAATAATAAAATACTAGAAAATGGGAAGGAAGATTAGTTATTTTCATTTAATGCCAACTGCCTTTATTGCTTTATATCATGACAGATACGCGTATTTCGTCTGCAATGTGCAGACTTCTTTAGTATCGTGTTCTAATACTCGACTTAAGACACGACACTGAAGTCTGCACATTGTAGACGAAATACGCGTAACTGTCAGGATAAGCAATAAAGGCGGTTGGTATTAAATGGAAATTACTAATCTTTCTTCCCATTTTATCGTTACAGGTATTCCACAAAAAGCTCGCACTCACCAGAATTCAATGATAAAATCCTAAATTTCTGTACAACATTTGACTATTTCTAGAAAAAAAAAATTCAAAAAATATTACATTGAATACACCAAAAATTCCATTTATAAAAATATAAACATAAAAAAACTGAAGCAAATTAATACATTTCTGCGAATGCCATTTGAACGCGTATAACTCGTTCAACTGAACAGAATTGCTTCCATCATACATCATAAGATCGAAAAATTCACAACTGTTTGGCATTTAAATTTGAATGAAGTGCTTGTATTGTAAATAGTTCAATTATTCTTGGACCTTAAAATGACCTACTTTTGCTCCCATACAAATCTGAATAGCTTGAAGCAAAGTTTGAAAATTTGGGTTTCCCTATCAGGGTCTTCGAAAACGAGTGCCAAATAGTTCAAAACGAATCGACATGAGACCAGTGTTAGACATCAGCTGTCAGCTGATTTCTTTACCGTCTTTGCTTTCCTTAGTCGCTAGGACCCATCCGGTTACGGCACGGAAGACAAAGCAAGGCCGGAGAACCATTGCTTTCTAGAATCCTATAATGAAATGTCTGACAGTCCGTGACAATTAGAATACCAGAATCTTGCAGGGGACTATTCGCAATGACGAGGGGTTGAATAAACTTTCCGGAGTGAACAGTCCTGCTGTACAAGAAAACCGGAAGGAGCTATTAATTTCGCTGATCTTCTGTAAAAAAAAAAGTGCATACCCTGAATTCGGGTGAAATTGATCATTGGAGTAAAATGAATGAACTTACTACACAATTGATGGAAATAATCAAAATGAATAGTCGGAAAGAATAGTTAAACAGAATGCCCTGTTTGGTGTTCAGAACAAAATTTATATAAAAATGGCAGTTTGAAGCCTCTAGTCTAAGGAGTTTAAGTGATGCTCCATTTTTCTTTAGACGGTTGGGACTGAAGCATTAGTTATAGTCCTAGCCGAATAATGGTTATATCGCCATTACTCGCTTCTGAAAAGAGAAGAATGTCTGAAAACATATGTACGGGTGGGAAAGGGAACTTATCAGTGGATTTACGCTGCTAATTGCACAAAAACATGACACCACAGGCCAGATCCAACATATACGGCAGAAAAGGCTGATAAATTAAGAGTAACGTCATGATGCTCACTACACCAGCCATTAGTGCACCATTTTAAATACACAAATCTCATCCTCCACAGAAGATATAGATTTAGAAAAACATCAATATATGAGCACACTTACTGTACACTGACATTTTCAGGAATGTAAAATTATAAAAAACGCTTAAAAAGAACCTCCAAAACCGTGAAACGAAACAAATAGAAAAGGTGAAAAACAGAAACGTGCCGATTCACATTAAAAAAGAAAGATGGCGGATCGGACAGTGTTTTCAGAAAGTACGGGAGCTGGAATTGTCCGATTTTGATATAATTATTAATACTCATACTAATGGCTGTACGGAATCAAATTGCGACACACACAAATATTCGGAAAAATTTTCCCGTTCAACCAATCATCTTCAAACTTTTAGGGAGTAAAATAAAACATGTTAGGGGGGAAGGGCTCCCTTTCCTCTTGCTTACCATGCATTGTGGTAGCTAGGTAAGAGTTTATCTGCTCGATCAGATACCGCCTTCCAAACATGCCCTACGTTCAATTACGTTTGAGTTGAAGCAGGTGAATTATGGAGAGTGTGAGCTGTTTAGTGGAATACCTGTAACTAGAAAATAAGAAGAATGATTAGTAATTTCCATTTAATTCCAACTACCTTTATTACTTATCTTGACAGATACGCGTATTTCGTCTACAATGTGCAGACTTCTTCAGTGTCGTGTACTAATACTCGACTGAAAGAAAACCTTCGCCACCTACCGTATTTATCCTATTTTCTAAATACAAACACTTGTACCTACAGCTAACATTTCTTGTACCTAACCTATCCTGAGTCCAACACAAATATTATGCTTGATATCTACATCGCCTTTTTTTTATACCTAACCTGATTATTCCGTAGCAGCGGGTGTTCCACTGCGTCGGTTTTGATGTCGTTTAGGTATTAATAACTTTAACTTAACCTTTAACTTTTGGTCCAGTATGGAATTACTCAGCCGAATTCAACTCACACGACTAGACTTTTTGTAAAAGATTATTGTATGTGTGGCACTCTAATTGTATTGCACAGATGTAGCTGTTCTAGTGTTTGTAAAACACTATCAGAGCACCTTCAACAAACAACTGCACATTCTGGAATTGCTCGTCCAACTTAGTTTCGTCAAAACAATCACATCGAATTCACACTTAAATTCGCCAATAATTATTATCGAAAAAAAAACTCAATCCACTCAAAAGCCCTTCAGAAGGCAATCTCGTTCAAAATTAAAAACCAATTCTTTGAAGCTCATTATAAATCCGAGATGCTTATCCGCAAGCCTCAATGAAACCTCCAATTCGCTCTCCACTGCCGAACCAATTCTGCCAGCAACCAACAGCCATCCCGGCCTGGATGGCTTTGGTTAGTCTTATATACAGCTGGTTATCTGAAAAAGTTAAGTCTACAAACTCGACCAAATGTCCGGGACGACTGTAGAGCACTGGTATGAAGAAATCGACTGTGTTTAAAGAATGAGAGGTTTCCAATAGGCAAGAGATGTTTGTGTTTGTGGGCCTGTTTAGTGAGAGGTCGAAAGTATGGACATCTCGATTTGAAAGTATGGACATCTCTATTTGATTGGGTATTAATGCCTAAAAGGGTCAAAAAGTAGGTTATGATCTATCTCAAGCTCTCACTGCACAAGCCTTGCACGGCCATAAATTGAACTTAATGTGGTGAGGTTAGGAATAGAAATCTAACTCTCACTGTCTGCCAGTTATGGCCAAAATGTTCCCGCAATCATTGTGATTGCTTAAAACTTTGATCCGAGAGAGAAAGGTTACACCTCTTTCGCAACTCCTATAGTCCATGTTAAGAACGCAATCATTCTGAAGCTATTTTTGTGTACATTAAGTTTCACTGCAATACATTCTCTCTGTTGATATCGTCGAGAATGAACTAGAACTTTCCATCAAGCAAAGGTGCAATACTTTATTGACGCGTATATTATACATTATTTGAAACCTTTTATGTAGAATTGACTTACCAAATTAATGATAATCTTACCACAGAAACAAAGACTTCAAATTGAGCAACGGTGAGACTGTCAATGATTCCTTCTTTGAAGTTACGAATTTGTCGTAGAAGCAGATATCTTCTCCAAAATTCCATATGATGATATTATTATCCACATGTGCTCACCAAAACATGAACAAAAATCACATTATTAAGTAGGTATACGGAAATTACTAGTAAATTAGCAAACGAAAACACGCCACAAAAAATGTTTCACGTCAGCTGTACAGCGCGGCCTGCCACGATCTCTCATATTTGATGTTTCTATGTGAGCAGTTAATCTATTATTTGTAACTACTTTCTGTACATCGAAGATGAATTACCATATATATATATAGGTTCAATTTAGCGAATTTTGGTCATATGAAGATCGTGAAAATAATCTGTTCAACTTAATCAGTGATTTACTCGTGGCTAAAAATTTAGAAACCCATAAGTAAAATACCATCAAATGTAAAACTATGAATTGATGAATATCTCAACTTCTTGCAAATAAATCGATCATCATGATACCGCCATGACTTTGTCGATTATCGCTGAATTTATGACATACTTGATACATAGGCCAAATGAGCTTGGCTGACACTACAACCCTTTGTCCTACTTTTTGTTTGAATTAATTTGAGACAAAAAAATCTTCCCCCAGCATTATCAGCCCACTGTGCTCTGGACATAAGCTTTTCGAAGCATCTCTGAGAGTGATGCTTTTTTTCCGTTCGTTCTCTCGCTTGACCGCTCATGAATGGGGAATTGTGACAACGAGTGGATGATGAAAGGCAAGTTGACATGCGAAATGATTCCATTTCGGTTGCACGGGCTAGTGGAGATCGCTTTTTCATCAAGGATTTTGAACACATTATCCAAAATATTTCACACTTCATTAATTGCTATAAATTTAAATCTGTTTTTAGTTACATATTGAATTGAAAATTCCTCGTTCGTAGCTTATCAATTCCAAAGCGTGATTTCAGCGGTTCACAGGAAAGCTCGCAGAAAACTTCTATCAACTGGCTGCCAGTGTTAATTAGCAATTAAAGATCTTGTTCCTGACTCAGAAAGCAACGTTTCACTAATGATTATCCGTTTTTTCCCATTTTCTCTCCCCAACAGACAATAATATCGATCACTAGAGAACACACATCAAGAGGGTAATCCCGAGCAGAAAATAACCACCAAACAGATTTGGTGAATTGCAACATGAGCGTACGTCACGCCTTCTACACCGTTGAGGTGGGTGACACCAAGTTCACAATTCTCAAGCGATATCAGAACCTGAAGCCAATCGGATCCGGAGCTCAAGGCATCGTATGGTAAGTATCCTCCGGGCAATGGAAGGGAAGTGGGAGGTGGATTTCTAATTAAAGCTCCACTTTACCAGTAGCTTTTGTCCATTGTCGATTGGATCCATTTGTTGAGATAAGCAGAATCTCCGGTAGAGCCGGTTTATCGTTAGGAGAAAGTTGATCCATTTATTTGTAATTCAACACTTTTGTTTACCTGTGTCGCCTGCGTTGGAAAGGTTTAATGGAACTCAAATTGTCAGGATTCAATTGGTTTGTCTTGTGTAGCCTACTTTGTACAATTGAAGGGTGGATTCTATCGAATGATTATCGATGCTTATGAAACAAATTGTAGAACGGTATTTTCTCACTTGGCCGGGAGATAAATAAATTCACAGACCAGTTATTTCCATGCTAAAAGAAGCTTATGTGTTGTTAAATTAAAAGTTGCGGCTGTAGCCAATGTAACTTAATTTAGACAACAAACAAATACAATCAAATATTATTCATTGCCAACAGTCCACGCTTCCGCCATTATTGAACCAAGGTAATCAATTGCATTCTGAAGTACAATTCAAAGGTTATTGCCGCGGGCTGAGTCCGGTCGGTATTTGGTCATCATCCGGTGTTGAATTGATTGGTCGGGCAATGCTCTCGGATGATACGGAATGGGCCAATGCCGCACACAATGAATATCGAATGCAAAACTGCCACCCACACCAGACCGAAGGGTACTTCATGGGATCAGCAGGAGTCTGTTGAGTGATATTGATCCACCACGAAGAAGACCATAATAAACGAGCTTGTTACCGACTCCATCAAGAGTAGAACTTTCTACAAAGCTAGGCAATATTTTATCACTCCAGTGAAAGTGTACAATCAGGGTGCTTTGGAGCGGCACATATGGGACGATGCCTTTATTATATCGTAAATCATTTTCTCGGCAAGTGGAAGGCATCCATATCGACAGGAGGCGCTCACCAGGTTCATATGATGATTAAATTTCTGAAATTGGCGATGGCTGTTCAGGAGGCGATTTTTCAATGAAGTGATTTTCCTCATTTTTGTCATTCTATTTGGCTTTTTTTGTTGTTAAGGGGCTTGAAGTTTTTTATTAAAATTATTTGTTGGGAGTTTCTGGTTTTTAAAAAGTGGGAGGGAGTTGGGGGGGGTTGGGGGGGGGAGTTGGTGTTTTTTTTGTGGTGGGGGGGGAGTGTGTTTTGTTTTTTTTTGGTGGGAAGTAGGGGATTACCTTGTGATCAAAAAGTTCCGGTAATTTTCAATTTAAAAGGCCGCCTTTATTTTTTCGGTAAAATCTTTTTAGTGTAAGATGGCAACACTAGTTCTGATATTCTGTCAAAGTGTGAGAGCAAATTATCCATTAGTTTTGTTTTGACAACTGCTTTTGTTAGTCGAAAAATAGACGCTCGGCGATTTTTACCATGGATAAAAAATTGGAACAACGCGTTTGTGTGAAATTTTGTGTTGCAAACGGATTTTCTGCAGCGGAAACGCTCAGAATGTTGCAAAAAGCCTTTGGTGAGGACTCTATGTCACAAAATCGTACATTTGTTTGGCACAAAGACTTTAAAGAAGGCCGTGAAAGCGTGAGTGACATGCCGCGTTCTGGACGACCATCGACCTCAACTACCGATGAAAACATCGCTTCCGTGAAGAATTTAGTTATGGAAAACCGCTCAATTAGCATTCGGGAGATAGCTGCACTCCTTGATATCTCATTTGGATCGACCGAACACATTTTGACGGAAATTCTGGGCATGAAACGCATTGAAGCACGACTTGTTCCAAAAGAGCTGAATTTTTTGCAAAAACAGCATCGAGTTGAGGTCGCTAAACAGATGATTGCGAACGCAGATAGCGATCCCACATTCATGGAACGCATCATAACTGGTGATGAAACGTGGGTATATGAATTTGATATGCTCACAAGTCAACAATCGTCCGAATGGCGCGCCGAAGATGAGCCGAAACCAAAAAATCACGACAAAGTCGCTCCAAAATTAAAGTTTTACTGACCGTTTTCTTTGATTTTCGCGGTGTCGTCCATTCTGAATTCCTTCCAGAAGGTCGAACGGTTAACAAAGAGTATTATTTACAAGTTATGAGACGTTTGCGTGAGGCAATTCGAAAGAAGAGGCCAGAATTGTGGCGCAATAATTCGTGGATTTTACACCACGATAACGCTCCATCACACACCGCGCTCACTATTTGTGAATTTTTGGCCAAGAACTCCACCAATACCATCAAACAAGCACCATATTCACCAGACCTTGCCCCGTGCGACTTCTTTCTCTTCCCAAAACTGAAAATTCCGCTCAGAGGTAGGCGTTTTGAATCGATTGATGCGATAAAAAAGAATTCGCTGGAAGAACTGAAAGCCATACATTCATCGGCCTATAAAAAATGTATGGATGATTGGATAAAGCGCTGGCATATGTGTGTTGCCTCTAATGGCGAGTACTTTGAAGGCGATAATAAAGATATCAATTAAAAATTGAAATAAATGCGTTTTTTTTTCAAATTACCGGAACTTTTTGATCACAAGGTATTTAAAAAATTGATATACCGCTAAACATTGATCAGCAAGGGTAATAATCATTGTTTTGTGTTGCTTTTTGAAGGAAATACCAATACAACACCCGAGCGACTGTTTCCATGTCAGGGGTGATTGAATCACCGCCCATGTGCCAGCGCACAGTGATTCCATTCCATACAAAAAGCGAAAAAAGCTCTAAAAATGGATTTTACAAAGCTATGTTATGTGTTTCCAAGTAATTTTGGGCCACTCATTTCAAATATGC
This sequence comes from Aedes koreicus, assembly GCA_024533555.2. Lineage (NCBI taxonomy): Eukaryota > Metazoa > Arthropoda > Insecta > Diptera > Culicidae > Aedes > Aedes koreicus. The sequence continues at coordinate 51,644 of JAHHFK020000092.1, forward strand.
TATCTAAATTAACGTATTGGGTCAAACTACCGAGATATGGCCACTTTATGGTCCCCTGGAATATCCGGAACATCCGATAAAATGGTAAATTCAATAGTCAAGTCCTAAAGCAATACGGTTTTTTTCAAAACCATTTGTACATAAAATGTAAAAATTAAAGCGATGTGGAGAACAATTTATGGCTCTGGGTGGCCATGGCATGGTCTTCCGGAAGTTTCGGAACAGCCGCAACATTTGATAATTCAGCAATTCCATACCAAACAGATGAAATGGATTTTAGAAAATTTATGACTTAAATTTTTCATTTTGTCATTTTCATTTTTTCATTGGGTGACCCATTTCGAGATAGGGTGGTCCAAAAAACGAGAAAAAAATTATAACTTTGGACCGATTTTCAATTTTTATGATGAAAGAAAATGAAAAGCAAAGGATTATAGTTTAAAGAAAAAGTATGAATATAAAAGGATAAAATCTTATAATTTAAATCAATTTTAGAAATTTGTAGTGTTTATTATTTTGATGGCGACTACAATTTAAAATTATTCTATTATCAATTTTAAAACTCAAAAACCGGCTAATTAGCTTAAAGTCTGCACTTTTACTTTTTGACTGAACATTTTTTCGACAGGAAATCACCTAATCCTGTTAGGCTGCATTTTGGAGACGGATTGAATTATAACATATCACACATATTAATGCAATGCAACGTGATCACACATACTAATGCAATCGAAGCACTGAGTGGAAGTTTGATCCCTGCTTCTGCCGGAAATTTTTGTTTCACCAAAACAAAAAGCTTATCATTGGACTATCAACAATTTACGCTCTAAGAGGATGGAGTTGGCAGTTTTGTAACAACCAAAGTACAGGAAATGGTGTTGGGGGTGGGGGGGGGTGTGAGTGGGGTGGAATTGACTTATATTTTTCTCAATGTTGCGTGACATAATTTAGGAGTCATAATGTGTTGCGCGTTGTATTGGGCCTTTTTTTATTTTGCTTTCTTTATTAACCCTTTATTTAGCAAAACATGTTTGTTATATTCTCTTTTCGCTCCATGATCACTTTCCAAAAACATTTCATATCATCCGTTAAATGTCAAGCATAGTAAATGGAGCATAAGACTACCTGCAAAACTTATGATAAACCGAGTAACTTGTTTACGCTTCTTCACATAACATGTAAATTTATTTGAAAATTAAAACCTAAATCTATGACCCAATCGTGAGATCTGACGTTTTTTAAACTTCCCTGGGAGTAATAGGAATACGAACCCGGATGTGGCCATTGTGGTCCTGGAAACTTGATATCATCACCATTGCACTTATTTTTGAGTTCTCATGTTATTTTATGTGTCACACGATGGGTTTTGATCTAAGTCAGAAATTGGCCACTTCCCCGGGGGTATCTCCGGAACCAGTTAACCGATTACAATAAATTCAAAAGCGACATCTAGGGCTACAGTACCTTCCATTTGGCGGTTGTTACATTTGAATCGGTTCAGTAGTTGCTTGAAAAACTCAGTTAGAAATTTCGTTACACACATACACTACACACACACACATTCACACACAGCAATGTTCAGTTCATCGAGCTGAGTTCGTTGTATACAACACTTGGCCTTCCAGGCCTTGGATCAAAAGTCGGTTTTCTAAGATATATATAAATACACTTCATTGTAAGAAAGGTTAATCCGTGGTAATCTAGTACAAGATTTATTAATTTACTAAACTTACGGGTTTGCCAGACATTCCGTGACTCTCCAGGAGATTTTCGGAAGCTGGCAAAAAAATCTTCAAAATAAGCCTATTGTGGAGTATGTGTCCGTGTCATAGTTGAAAACTTTGTTGAAGTTTTTTTTACGATTCTCCATACATTTTATATGGGAGTAAAAAATCACGACCATGTAGAACTTACACCGTGTCCAATATATTCTCATTCAAAATAAAACTCTATTTATTTCAAATCGATAATCCAGATTTTATTTATAACTTTACCCATTATATTGAACCCATTATAGAATACTGATCAACTACAGCATATGTTTTGGAATAACACCGCCTTTAACCTTCGTGACCAGCTCCAGATGTTTTTCGAAACCGTCACAGGCGGCACGCACGACTTCCATCGGCATTTCGTCCCAAATTCGTTTGATTACGATTTTGAATCGGTTCATATTAGACGCCCTGTGGTCATTTGCCTTCGCCAGCATGTATGACCATACGAAATAATCCAAGGGATTCAGATCTGGTGAACTGGGAGGCCATTCGTTCCAAAAAGTCGGTCAAATTTTCTCGGCACCAGCCCTGAACGAGATTTGCAGTATGCAATGGCGCTCCGTTCTGCTGAAACATATAGTGATCATCTCCAAACACCTCTTGTCCATATGGTTTGACAACTTTCTCCAAAACTTCCGTTTTATAATCAGGGTGGCCACAGAACCGGGAAAACCGGGAATTAACCGGGAATTTTAAAAAAAGGGAAAAAAAGTTTTTTTTTTTTTTTTTATTAAATTTTTTTTGTGTTTGTTTTGTTTTATTATTATTTTTTTTTTTTTCTTATGCCTGGGACAGACATACAACGTACAGCGTTGTACTCCTTTAGTCTAGTACGTGTTTTTTGGTACTGGATTAAAGTATTTGACAGTTCGTACAACGGTCAGCGTTGTATGTCTGTCATAAGTATTAGCGTGTTCATCCATAACGATCTGTGAAATTCTAGAGTGTGTCAATTGATTTACCTTCTATGAATATCTTGGCTCATTCTCGAAGTGTGTCGCAACGTGTGTTCTGACGTCTTATCTCTTTTCTCTTTCAAGCGCATAGAAACTATAGGACTTGATGTCAGGCAAACGTTTCCCTATCAAAACAATTTACATTCGTCCTATGCGTTTGAAAGAATGGAGATTAGACATAAGAAAACCTAATAACCTAATAATTAATCTCTCTCGTTCACTTTTTCGCTTTGTTGGTGATACTGAGGTCATATTCGTCGCCCAGTTCCAACAATTTTATTTGCAAATTAACACTCATCGTATTTCGACAGCCGTTTTTTTTTTTGTAATTATAAGAAGCGATACCAGTGTAGCATTATCACAATAACCGAAAACGGCTTTAAATCAAATATTTAGCTATCTTTTTGGAATTCTCCTTTATTGTTGTTTGGTACAAGCAAGGATGTTTCGAAATCTCCTCATCCCGTTTTGTCGTTTTGGCTACGCGTTTCGTTTTTTTTTTTTTGGTAGGAGGTCTGTATTTTCTTCGTTCAATTTTTCTTCCTCTGTTAGCTGTTCATACTGACTGTCAAAACCATCAAATATTCGAGCACATCAATAGATCATTGCACGATGGTGTCATCAATGCAGTTTTGACAGTTCAGGGAGCTTGTTTACGTGGACTTAGGATATTTTCGGTAAGATCGGTTTGAGATTTTGTTATCTAAATTTATTACGATTAAAGTAAAACAGTCGGAAAACAGAAACCAGTGCTTACTACTAAATCATTTCCTGAATCTAATCATTCAGAATCCAGAAAAAAGTCAATGAAAAATTTCGTTTGAGCGGTTCAAATTCTAACACCTGGGAAACATGCTTCTTGAACTGTCAAAAAAGTGAGGTTAATGTATTCCGTGTAATGATTTACATCGAAAAAAAAAACTGTTTCGGTACTCGGCTCTCCTTTTGACATTTTTTATCTATTCGAATTCAAACTTGAAAAAGCGAAATGTTTTGTTCTCGCCGAAGAAGAAGTAGGTAGAGATGAATTTTATTTCATAGAGTAAAATTGGGTTTACACTTCAAGAAAACTGTATTTTTTGCGTAGACTTATTTCCTGCCACAGGAATTCGAATCCCGGGTTTTTTTTAAAAAAAAAAACGCACAAAGCGGGGCGGCTTTTCCCGAACGTAACCTTTTAAGGGGGAATTTTAATTGGGGGGAAAAAAGGAAAAAAAAAAGGGAAATTAAAAAAAAAATGCTCCCCGGCCTTTAAGATCCTTTTCTTTTTCTTTGAGAGGGTTTTTCTCCCCCCCCCACGGGGGGGGTCGGGGGGGGACCCGTGGGGTGGGGGGGGTTGTGGCACGCGATTTTTTCAAAAACCCCCTCAAGGATGGTTCCAATCGTATCAAAAATCATTCGTTGCACGCTCTTTTTTGATTCACTAAACGCACACAATGAGAAGTTCTGCTTCACCTCTCACACAGAAAACTTATGGGGCAAGGTGAATGAACATAGCATGAACTTCGTCGCCTGTCAATTGTATGCGTGTTCTTCACTGCTTGCTTGTATAATTTATTAATTCGTTCGTTGGCTTCTTTTGGTGATTCATTTTCGTTTCCTGATCCGATTGAGTACTAGTGCTCGAAGCTTCCGATCGGATCACTTGGTGATTGTGTGGTGCCGCAAAAATCAATCGGAAGCCGAGAAGCACAGTGTAGCCAGTGTATGACAAAACAAAAATTTATGCATTCTTGTTGAAATAGAAAACATATGGATATTTAACCCTCTTCAATTGAAATCTCGTTAACGATTTCTCTCGCATGTTATGTGATATAAAATTCATAAGGTGTGCATAACACATTGTGTGAATAGTCATTAAAAAAATTGTCACGACTTATCGGATACGTGTGACAGGAAAATAAAAAAAAATCTAATTGAGTAGGCTGATTTTTTCCCAGACGGTACATACTTAACAAAACTTCCAACACTTTCATTCCAACTAAAAGACAATGATTCTGTGCAAATGAATGCTATCGTCTCTCGTCTCCGAACATTATCAACTGGCGATCCTTCTGGGTCGATTTTCCACAGCCACTCAATCAATGCAGAGTGAATCACAGGTTGGCAGAGCTGTTGTCCATTCGACTTGCGTGGTGGAATGAAGTAATCTACAAAACGTTTAATCATGTTCACTCACTGAGTTCAAGCGTATGATGCCTTTACCAATACATTCATCGATGTGGTTGTTTCAAGCACGGATAACAATAAATAATTTTCGCAGATTTTTTCGGCAGTCACCAACACTGCCCACCGTAACGTTTCGGCATACTCTCCACCAAATTCTTCAGGTGTTGTGGGTCAAGATCTTCCCAGGCGTTCTCAAGAGCTTGAAAATAGTTGTGTTTGGTGGTAACTCCTGTTTTATCTACTTGTTTATCCAAGGTGGCCCACATATTCTCTGTTGGGTTCTCTGGACTCTGTGGGGGCCATTCCATAGGTTTAATACGGCAGGAACGGAAGAATGCCTTTGACTTCTTCGCGGTATGTTTTGAGTCATTATCTTGCTGGAACACAAATTTGTTTTCCAGCCCAGTTTTAACCAACGAAACCTCCAAATTCTCACGCAATATGTCGATGTAGGAGTCTGCTGTCATAATACCATCGATTTTTACCAAAGCACCAACACCCGCCCAAGAAAAACACACCCACACCATCACGTGTCGTCCACCATGCTTAATGGATATGTCGATCAGGAAGCGCCTCTCCAGGTCTACGTCATACACGAGCTTGTTTTTTGCTGTTGAACAACTCGAATTTGGACTCATCAGTCCACAAAACAGTCTTCCAATATTCTAAAGGTTTATCAACATGTTCCCGAGCAAATTTGAGTCGTTTCGCTTTGTTGACTTTGCTAATAAAAGGCAACTTCTTACAAAACCTGCTCTTCATACCGTGTTCAGCGATCCTTCTGCGTGGAGTACTGTCCGAGATCGGTTGTTGAATCACTTCCTTGATCTCCCTGAGAGTAACCTTCGGATTTTTCTTAATTTCTCGAATGATTCTCGCATCTGTTCGGGAATCTGTTCTACGTTTCCTTCCCCTTCCTGGGCGATCAGCTACTGAACCATAGGTTTTGTACTTTGCGAAAAGTTTGGTAACCGCTGCTTTGCTGTATCCATACTTTTCACCAATCTTGCGATGCGATTCACCTTTCTCGATGTCACGAATAACACATTTTCGGATCTGCAAAGGAATAGTTTTGCTTGCCACCGTATTATCCATGGTTATTTAGATAACTCGCACTGAATCTTTCTGACCGGCAACTGAAATCTGTAAGAAGATCAACAAACACTTGGAAACGTAAAAAAAATTGAATACGAGGGGCGTTTGGATGTAAAAATTACATACACATAATATATTTTCAATTGGGCACTTTATTATGACACACCAAATGTACACCACGTATGGTTTAAAAAATAATTTTGCAAAAATATGTATTATCCATTGCAAAAATACTCATGCATCTTTAAAATAATAATATTATCATGCTTAGAAAAATATATGAATACGATATAATGAGTTTTTCAATGACTTCAGAGATGAAGCGTGTTCATGAGAAAAGTGGGCACTATTTTGGCGGTGACTGTAATATAGTCCATATACTTCAGGGGACAAAAAGGATAACAATTACCTGTTTTGCTCCGCGTTTTTGAGAGCACTTACCACCTCTCAATTGTGGAGATCGCAGCAAGCCGTGCTTTGAAAATGACGTGTTTTGCTTTTGCTGCGTCGTTTTCGCGGAAATAAAATCAATCAAATTCCTTAATTCAACTAAAATAAATGGTTAAATTATAGTTTCTCCGAGTGCTTTGAGTAGGACGTTGCTAATGAAATCCCTCTCATAGTATGTTATGGTCGTGTTTTTTTTTTAAATGGAATTTGCGTCGGTAGTTTTTTCCCATTTTTTGTTTTTTAGTACCCCGCTTATGCATCCGGACGAGCTTTCCAGCATCAGATAAGGAACATTGGTGAGGTCGTTTTATATTATCAAAAATATACCTTAACTATATACACGCCAGGATCAAGAATTTCCATTTTTGATTCTCGAAGTGTGAAAACTCTTCACATATCCATTTGATGTGTGAAGATTTTCATGCGGGGCTTATTGTATATGAAGATGGCCTCACAATGTACGTGTATGAACAAGCATTCTTGAAATGGGTCGTTGGATTTTCAATAGAGCTGTCACCTTCAATCTCCAGGGCTAAAAATGTTTGCACATAGTGATCACATATAAATTACTGAAGAAATGCAGACAAATTTCTTCCATAAAAGCACTGCCGGTCAGTGAGAGATTGATTGTAAATCCACACACACACACACACACACACACACACACACACACACACACACACACACACACACACACACACACACACACACACACACACACCACCTCTCAATTGTCTGAAAATCCTTCGCGGGTCCGACTGGTTGGCATTCTGCTTCTTCCAAGGTTTCTAAATGATGCCTACCCAAACCCGCCGTGTTTGCCCGGGTTTGGTTTGGGGGGGGAAAAAAAATACCTTGTTTTCTAATTTTACTCTTTCCCACCCCCACCATCTTTGCGTTTTTTTTTTGTTTTCTTGTGGTTTTTTTTTTTTTTTGTGGCGAATAATGCGGTGGTGTCGGTGGGGGGGGGGAAAAAATTTTTATCGGCAAAGGGTAAATGCACCCTTCTTTTTGGGGAAATGCTCCTTAAACTTTGGAAAAATGCTCCTTAGATGCGTTTGCCCGGCATAATGCAATCGGAGGTATTAACCTTCTCGTTAGCGCTTGCCGGGTGTTTTGACGGGTCTTCAGTTTCTTCAAGATTGTATAGTTTTGACGGGTTTTAAGTTTCTGAATTTAAGAGTCGTCAAAACGAAATTAAGACCCGTCAAAACGAAATTAAGACTCGTCAAAATGAAATTTAAACCCGTCAAAACTTCCTCGAAGATTGCGGAGCGAGGCTCCGCTATACAATCTTGAAGAAACTTAAGACCCGTCAAAACAACCGGCAAGCGCCAACCAGAAGATAAATACCTGCATTATACCGGCAAACGCATCTAAGGAGCATTTTTTCAAAGTTTAAGGAGCATTTCCCCAAAAAGAAGGGTGCATTTACCCTGCTGCCATTTTTATCTGCATTGAATCCATAATTTTTCATTCACCACTTTAAAAGTTACAGACACCGCATACGACAAAACAATGAGACCACTTTTTTATTTCCTTAAAAGATGCTGGTTTTTGGGGGTGTGTTTTTTTTTTTTTTGGTGCGGGTGTTTTTTTTATTATTTTTATTTTAAATTTTATTTTCACTCTTAGACATATGGTTTAATTTTGGTATGTAAAGGGGGGTTTTTTTTTTTTGGTGTGGGGGGGTGTGTGTGTTTTTTAAAGGGGTAAGTAAAATTTTAAATTTTTTTTAAATAAAAAAATTCAGGTTTCTAGGCTATTGCTAAAATTTCAGTTCGTTCAATTACTGCACGGGAAAGTGAAAGACAAGCCTCCAAACATGACCATTTTTTATGAAAATCTGGCTTTGGTCTTATTGTATTGTCCGTCCCTGTAAGACTGAGGAAGTTCGCATATTGTAGATAAACAGATACTTCGCGTCAAGGCTGGCCCACAATTGATACGTTACGGATGCGTTTGCGTGAATTTTCCAGTTTTCCTATAGGTTTTCTGTCAAATTTACGTCAACGGAACGCAAACGTATCTATTGCGGGCAAGCCTTCAGTCTTATCTCTGTGAATGATAAAATGGCTAGTGTGTAGCCTACTCTTCGGGCGCATTCGCTCTACTGAAAAGTGAAAAAAAAAGTCAGTAGGGACTCAAGTAGATGCGAATTATTGTCTAGTATCCGTTCCTTTCACTCATCTCATGAGTTCAACGAATTACAAGCTAAGGATGATTCAAGAAATTGAAAATTATTCCTTCAAAAATCGATGCATGCCCGTAAGAAAACCTTCACCATGTCTACTGCAATATGCCTAATTCAACTCACATCGACACAACTGAACCGATTCGGATGTCAAAAGCTACAACCACCCCCGTAGTGAATCACCAGCATTATCGCGTTCTACAGATTTCACACGTTGGGCAGGTGATAACCGACCACCCACGGCGAACGTGACCATGTGAATCATGTGTCTGCTTTGACAAGCCCCCACTGTCGAGCCCAGACAGTGCAAATGACCAATAATCCATTAAGCCTCACAAACCATTGTGTCTGTCGCTCTGTTTACATCCCGAATATCAACAGTTGCGATTGACAGCCAGCCAGAGACAGTTTCGTATCAATGGCTCGATAAGGGTTTTCAAACGTATCTTCCTTTATTTATTCACATTCTATTTAAAACTCGTCCCACCCTAATTCCCGCAAATTTTGAATGCAAAATTTCCACGCGAGTTCACATTGTCGCCATTACCACTCACCGCAGGGTCGATACCACTTTGTTAATTATATGAGCTTTGTTCCAATACTCTCACACATCATGACATCAAAGGGAATTTCGACCATTTCTGGTCGATTGGATCAAACCCCCCAACCCTGCTGTGACATCAGTTTGACATTTTCCACCTCATTGGAAATATGTGCGTGCTTTTAAGCCATGGAACCAACAAAAATGAGACGGGGTGGAAATGTATGCTAATTAACCCAGCCTTGGTGGATGGTTTGAAATATCAATTTCCTCGAGTCGGTTAGGAATTCAGAAGATTACCTTTGACATATGGAATTGGTCATAATTGTTTTTTTTTTCTTCGTTGTATTGGAATTTAAATGTTCTGTCGAAGGGCGCATGTTCGGGTTGGTGAGATCGGAATGATGGATTTTTCCTTGAAGGAAGTCAAATAAGATGCCAGCAGGAAAAGCTGCTGTATAGTTTGAGATAATGGGTTGAATGAAATTACCTCGAAGGCACGTTTCAGTCTCCGTCTACGTCGGGCGAGGTTAATTGAAATGTGGTGGGAGAATCCTTCGTTTAATAAGTCTTTGAATAATGGAGTCACGGCAGTAACTGATGGCGCTGTAGAGGATGTTCGAAGACTAGAGTGAAGCTTGTTAAGTAGGAAATGAGCTTCCGTGTTCTTCACTCAAAGCTAAGTGGTAATCGATACTACACTTTGTACTTGTTGCTGCTGCATGGTGGGAAGTATGATAATGGATGACATTATCCAGCATAGTTACATCAAAGGTTTCGGTTAAGTGTGAGACATCTTACACATTGTATTTAGAGATTCTGCAAAATTGTCATGGAACTTGAAGGTTGGATAATTTTAAAACTAACATGAGAATAGTATATAATTGAACTTGATAGACATAGAGGAGCTCTACATAACTTAGAGTTAGCAACAACAACCAAAACCACAAAACTCAAAATCTCTGAAATTCCCCCGAAAACAGGCTGTATTGGAATTCACGTTAGTACCTAATCGTCGTTCTAACGAAGTAAAAAACACCATTCTTTCCAAAAGTCGTGCATCAACCAATCAAGATCCAATCTTCAGGATTTTTCACATGCCGGCACACATATCCATCCATCTCGCCTTTTTCGTCTTTTCCTATACGGAGGGAAACCCATAAGATGCCACATGTGACCATTCTATTCTCATGCACATTGGCCACAGAAAATTCAATTTTAAAACCCATAAAAGAGATTAAATCAGTGCCCGTGCTCACACGTCCTTTATGCGAACGATACCTTCCATCTTCCACAGTCAGCCAACGAACCGTGTGACGCTCTCGAAATAGAACGTTGGGGAATAACAGTAAAGAATGACTGGAAAATGGAAAATGGCCACCTTTTATCTTCCTTTATATTTTTTACCTTTATATCACCAATCTCCTTCACTTTGACAGTCAAACTGTGGAGCATCCTCCGGCCCCTTATTTACCTTATTATTTATATTAGTTTTTGTTACTTTTCGTTCTAGTTAAACCATTCTACTGACTTTGGTAACATTCATCTACATTGAGTCTAAAAAAGACTAAGTTCATATCCACGGTGAACCATTACTTGAAAAAATATTTAATCCAACATATCAGTAACCAAGTAGCTAGATAAGATAGAAGAATCCCGCAGCCAGAATACGAATAAAAGAAAATGAACCGCGCCAGGACAGAAACGTTCGAAAAGTATCAATTCGGCGATACTGAGTTCGAGGTCCCTTCGCGATACAATCGCCTGGAGGCGAAGGGCTTCGGTGCTCAGGGTATGGTCTGGTAAGTTCCACCCCGGAAGCAAAACCCATCGCTCGCATGCAATTCAACTAACCCCTAACGCCATCCCATCGTACGGAATCGCCTGTACAGTGTGATTTGAGCTGAGGCACGATACTAATAACTTTAACATTCAAAATAACAAAAACAACACACTCACCTCTCTTGAAACTCCATCCACACCTGGAACCAAGAGAGCAGTAATTGCAACAATGAAAACGTGACACAAAAAGTTAATCAAATGCCATAAACTCAATTTACCTCATTCCTGCTGACATGTGCTAGCCAACAAAGTCAGTCTGCTGCTATTCATCCAGCTGCTGCCGTTGGCAACTGTCTCTGCGGGGCGGGAATCCCTGATGGAATGTAAATTATGGCAAACATCAAAACGGTTGCTGCATTCCACATCGTCTGCTTGGGAAAACGGGACCCATTTTCACATTACCTCGCGCATTGGAGCGGAAAGGATTTTCTATAAAGTGTCGCTTTTGTTATGCTGGGTTGGAATGTCAAACTGAAATGGTTATTTTATCCTTTTTCCTCCCGCCTACTGACTGACGTCAACAGTTACAGCCTGATCGCATGGTGCTTTATTAACAATGAGCCTATATTGTCGTAAAAACAAAACTAATGAACGTCGACGCCTTAGGAAAGCACTAACGACAGCATCTTACCGCAACTAAAACAGCTTTCATTTTGTTTCGATTAAATAAACCGCGAGGGAGCCGAAATGTCAGAGTGAACTAATTTTTCTCAATCTTTGTTTCCGTTTTTTTTTTCTATACAATTTCAGTGCCGCCTACGATACACTCACACAGCAGAATGTCGCCATCAAAAAGCTATCACGACCGTTCCAGAACGTCACACATGCCAAACGAGCCTACAGGGAGTTTAAGCTTATGAAATTAGTCAATCATAAAAATGTAAGTATATTTCAATGGATGAACTCATTCTCGCACAATCATGCTATGGACGCATCATTAAGCTTCAATAATTTCATTTCACGAGCAATTCATGATTCTTTAGAGGATGTGGTTCATATAGTGGGAAATTGATTACGCATTTAGATGTTGTTCTTGTATTTCATGGCTGGGTTGTTTTCGTGTTAATGTATTGCTGGAGTACCATAATAATTTGGGGTCTTGTTAAATGCGCAGCTACAATGCGTCTTGCAGCTAGATGATGGTTTTTCGACTTCCTTGGGAAAGTGCAAAATCCTTGTGCTTTCCACACAATAATGTGAATACAAAAATGATGCATAAGGGTGAGGAAACCCAACCCCAGACTAAACTACTCAAGTGATTGAACAGGGCTGGTAACGGTTGATGATATCAAAAATAGTAATTTTAGTGACTACTTGGCCTACTTGGCTGAAAAATGTGATAAAATAGTAACCAACAGCTGCAAAAAGTGAGCAATAGTTGCAAAAAATTGTGACAAAAATTGACTTTGAGTGAGGTGTAAAATAAGATATTGCATCTTATCAAAACTTCCTAAAGTTCAATTGCAAAGGTACAGCTATAAAGCAAAACTTTGTGGGGTGTTGTTTCTGTAACGGTTAAGAGGAATAAGAAGTTTGCTACCAAACAATCATAGTAATGCAACACTAGCATCGAAAGCTCTTAAGTAATCATCCCCACGACCGTTTTCGCTCGAATCGAATCTGTTTGTAGGAATCATTAATCTGCAGTCCCGTCGTACAAATTTTGCATAAAGGATAGAATTCGTACGAAACGGGAGATAAATAGATACACATTTCATGAATTTCATTTACAGAAGATGCAATAAGCACGGTTTAATACATTTAGTAACTTCTATAGTCGACAAAGGCTACAGCTATAAAAGAAGAGTTCTGAACTTCAGCCCAGTTTGGACGACCTAGAACATCCAGATTTTTTTTTAATGTCTGTTGGCCTTCCAGAAATTTCAATGAACACATTGAATGCATTTCGTAATTTTTTTTTTTTTCAATTTCAATTCAATTTATTTGCTTTGCTTTATCATTTTACAATTCTGTTACAATTTCTTGATACATAATAGAGATTTGGAAATCCTTGGATCAATGATTAACGTGTTTTTATCAGTTGATACAGTTGCTGAATTTAATTGAATTTTCTGCGTTATCTAATGCAAATGAAGGGAATGCTATATTTGGCAGAATAAAATAAGACATTTCATGTAAATTTAAGCCAGATAACGCCTAAATCTAGTCTGTTGTATGAAAGATTGCAAACATTGTTCTATGGCGCACGAAAGATGGCAAACAATTTCGTTGTTTACGCCTTCTTTGGCTTGTAATTAAACGAGAGAAAATTTCACGCGCCAGTTTTTTTTCTGTGTAGTAAACAGTTATAGAAAGGAAAATGGCTATTTTCTAATAACTATAAATATCACAGAAGTTACAGTTTGAAATCAGATTATTTTCTGAATTTGTCCAAAACTTTTGGAGAAGTTTGCAGGTCCACGATTCAAGCATCGCCGTGTTGGCCGAATCCTGAAGTTCTTCGGTCTGGAAGTTGAAAGGCAAATCCAACATCATCTTGAGGAGTTCGTTTTGTCTGATTTGAAGTTTTTTTCGACGTGTTAGGGTGCAGTTGTACCAAGCTGGGAAGCCATACGTAAGGGACGAACGGAAGCATAGTTGTGGCATAGTTGTCACGTGCCAATTCGATGAATTCCAGATTCTTAGTAGGCGACGCGTGTTCATCGAGAATTAGTAGCACGGGATCTTCCGTTGTAGGTTTGGTGTGCTGGATGAAGTGCTTGAACCAGTCCACAAAAAGATCTGCTTGCATCCAGCCACTAGGGTGAGCTCGAAACAATGTTCCGGTGGGAGCTCCTCTTTTCAGGTCGTCTTTCATACGAACACGTAGCTAGATCATCATCGGGGGCACATAATGTCCGGTCGCAGACATGCAAATAATAGCAGTGATGATAATCCCTCTCTCCGCCGACGTTAGTGCCCCGATTTGTTTCTTTCACTTTTTAGCAAGAATCTTCGTCGCTCGTGATTGAACCTTAAGAAAAAAAAAACTTCTGTAAGATGAGCTATTTGCGATTTTGAGACCAACTTACGGTTGTTATTGCCGTATCGTCCATCTTGTAAATTCGATGAGGGGGGAAAGTAGTTTCATCAATTATCTCCTCCAGCATTTTGAAGAACTGCTCCACCGTTGGTTTGTTGAAGCGCCTAGCTCTGGCGATCTACGTTTTCTCTGGTGTACGCAGGGACAACTCAGGATGACGCGTCATGAATCCATTCAGCCAATCTACCCCCGCAAGTTCCGTCTCCTTGCAGAAGTTGTTTGGCAAATTATTTTTGACCACAAGCTGGTAGGCCAGGTGCCTCACATCATATGTCTTCATGCCGAAAAATCGGCTCTCCATTAAAATAGTATGTCCAGCAAGTTCATCTTCCAGTTCCGGGGGGAAAACAGTGCCAAAACGACCGAGATTTTTCGGTACGGAAACACCATTCTTCACTTGCTCTATTCGGCGTCGCAGTGTTTCACGCGGAATGCTGTAAGACGCCGACGCTTCCCTCACAGTTACGACACCGTTTTGCACGTTCTTCGAAGCTGTTTCCATGTCTTCTGCCGTTCACGAACCGCGGGAAGACTTTCGTATATATTTGCGGACCATTTCACTCGCGGAAACTACGGTTTTCTTTTTCTGTACGATCTGATCACCGACCACGACAAGAAGCTAACCTCAAAATCGAATAGTAAACAAAGAAAATAGTCTGTCAAAGTGGCTCATGCTGCCCTGGTGATGGTGACCTATCTTGCCCCGATCAACAACTTATAACAAAAAACGAATAATGCTAAAAAAAAAACATGAACTTGGGTGAATACATGCACTCTAATCATCACAAGGAGTAATATCGCCGATGAAACATAAACTTTGTTTGATTCTCACATTTAACAATAAGATAACACGTTTTATTGTCAACGTGTTTCGCTTAAGGAACATAGCTGTAAAAAATATTTATTTTTTTAAGCATGATAAATTTTAAAATTTGTGATGAAAACATGTGTCCCAGTTGTAGAAAGGCATTCTTCTTCTTGCACAAGTATGATCATACCATTAAGAATTAATTCAAC
The DNA here is from genome assembly GCA_024533555.2 of Aedes koreicus. Taxonomy (NCBI): domain Eukaryota; kingdom Metazoa; phylum Arthropoda; class Insecta; order Diptera; family Culicidae; genus Aedes; species Aedes koreicus. The sequence goes on from JAHHFK020000092.1 coordinate 66,726, forward strand.
CTCAAAAAAGCCACTGACCCACCTTGCCCCGCCAGACCCTAATATATCAAAAAATTATCGGCGGTAGACACGTCGAAAGGTGCAGGACCTTATTGCTTGCCACCGGCGTTCTTTAAACAGTGCTCCCTGTGTCGATTATTTTTAACAAGACATGCCTGGGTAAAGTTCTTGAGAAAATGATGCATGACGATCTTTATCGCTCTGTTCGGCATGTGATTTCGGATAGACAACATGGATTCATGAAAAAGCGGTCCACAACTACGAATTTGATGACGTTTGTCAATGAATTAATTGGGAAAATCGAAAAGCGGCAACAGGTTGACACTGTTTATATTAATTTCTCCAAAGCCTTCGACAAGGTTCCACACTCGATTACTGTTGAGAAAATGAAACGCACTTACACGTTCTTTACGAACGGCTCAGGATTTGTGAAAATCGTGGATACATGTTCCGATACGTTTAACATTATCCTGATGTGCCGCAAGTTGAAATTTCTGATATGTTGCCTGGTGAATTTGAGTCATCTTGAATCATTATAACGATTGTCGAGTCGATCAGATTCACTCTACTTATGCGGATATCACCCAAGATGCGGATCGTAGTATGCATTCAACGCTTAACCAAATGAGGCGGAACATTCATTGGTTTGATTGGCTCGATTGAGACAAGTCCTCGCTCTTATTGGCTTTTATTCTAAGTAAACACCCGTTCCCGCAATCGGAAGAGTAACGCAACTTTGACGTCACCCGGCGACAAACGAGAAAAGCAATCTCAGTTTATCAAAATCTCGCCAAAAAAAAAAAAAGAACATGAAAAGCAGCCGCCATTAATCATTCTTTTCAAAACCGCTAAGAAGGCATTTCAACAAAAACCGAAACCACTTGGGCGCCATGACGTCTAACTAATGAATGCTCTTATTTCCTCCTCATTATTTGCGCTTTCTCATCATTTTTTCCCCCTCCCAATTTGGGACAGATCCAATAATCCGCTAATCGATTTCCCACGCTTCTTGTCTGTACAGATTATCGGACTATTAAATGCATTCACGCCGCAACGCACGCTCGAGGAGTTCCAGGATGTCTACCTCGTTATGGAGCTCATGGATGCCAACCTGTGCCAGGTCATCCAGATGGACCTGGACCACGAACGGATGTCCTACCTGCTGTATCAGATGTTGTGCGGCATCAAACATCTGCACTCAGCCGGTATCATCCACAGGGTGAGTCACCGGCTAGGACAAGGTTATTCGTTGGGATTGATTTAATTTAATTTTTTGCTCACAGGACTTGAAACCTTCCAACATCGTGGTCAAATCGGACTGCACGTTGAAGATATTGGACTTCGGACTGGCCCGCACGGCCGGAACGACTTTCATGATGACACCATACGTCGTGACGAGATACTACCGCGCCCCGGAAGTCATCCTTGGTATGGGCTACAAGGAGAACGTCGACATCTGGTCGGTCGGATGCATCATGGGAGAGATGATCCGCGGCGGGGTTCTGTTCCCCGGTACCGACCACATCGATCAGTGGAATAAAATCATAGGTATGCTTAGCTGAGGGATTATTTGAGAGTAAAGATGAAATTTGAGCTATTTCTTCATTACAGAGCAACTGGGAACGCCATCGCCCTCGTTCATGACCCGACTACAGCCAACAGTGCGGAACTATGTCGAGAACCGTCCCAGGTATACGGGCTACCCGTTCGATCGGCTCTTCCCCGATGTGCTGTTCCCGACCGATTCAAACGAACACAATCGTCTCAAGGCTAGTCAAGCGCGGGACCTGCTGAGTAAGATGCTAGTCGTAGATCCCGAGCATCGTATTTCCGTCGATCAGGCGCTGGTGCACAGCTATATCAACGTGTGGTACGACGAGAGCGAAGTCAATGCGGTAAGCTTTGGGGTCTTGGGTTGTCCTTTTTTGTGCGAACAGTAGGTCAACTGAGTCGGCCAATTTCAAAAGTGTTGTCTTCTTCCGCAGCCTGCCCCTGGTCCGTACGATCACAGCGTAGATGAGCGTGAGCACACTGTAGAACAATGGAAAGAGTTGATCTATCAGGAGGTCATGGAGTACGAGGCCCGCAACAATTTGACAGACGGTGAGGGTACTCCGCGGTAGAAATCATCGGCCGAATAAGACGAACCGAACCTGGTGTTCCTGACCTCGACGGAAACATCCAGCTTGTGCGAAGAGCGATTGGTGTGAGCGACGAGATGGGAGTTCACCGGAGCACACCCCCAAGACTTGATTGCCTCCTGAGAAAAAAACAAAGTTGTGTGTAGACAAGGCATAATTCATTATAACAGATTACGTGACACGGTGAAATGAGAAAGTGTGTGTTCCTTAGGACACGGTTAGGTAACCAGTAGAGACAAGAAAACAAAGACGTTAAACTTTACTCTTTTTCCCAATAGTAAGACGAAAGCAAGCCAATTTTCTCCGTCTCATCACCGATCACCAAATACATTTAAAGATGGATTGTCATCAAAGTAGGCAATTCAGAATAAAAACAAAAATCCTGCATCCAGAGAAGAAAGTGGTTTCGTTCAGTTCGCCCAGTTTCTGGAAAAAGAAAACGGGTTGAAAAATCGTACTAATTAAAAGAAAGTATTTGACCGGCAAAATTAAATAGAACAAAAAAAATCGTGCGCTGTGAAGAACATTACTAAGGAAAATGGAAAACACATCAATGAAAACAAAATAAGAATAATAAAACAAATGCTTAATCAAGCAAGGTTTGTAAATATTTATTAAATTTGTGACAGACTTGTACGCGAACAGACAGACAGAAAGTAAAATCAATGGCATGACATACCTAGATTAAATCATAGCGGCAGTTCGTACGCGAGTGAGTTAAGTGGATAAACAAACAAGCAAGCAAAAGAAGAAGAAAAAAAACAGAACCGCTGGTCAAAATGTGCAATAATTTTACCGCGCCAGATTCGAATCCATAAGAATACAAACGAACAAAAAACAAACGCTTCCATTCGGGGATGTTTTCGACAAGGTTCCGTTCCGGAAGTTCATCTCAAATCAGCAACATCAAGCCAACACCTAAACCGCTTTTAATTGTTGAAGTGAATCTAGACGTAAATCTTAACGCTAAGTAATCAACCATTTGGAAGGTGAGACACAGCGTGAATACAAGTGCACATGGTCCTCATTTAGCTTTATGTTTTCAATCAACGGCCGTACGCGACTACGAAGATAAGAATAAGATGTGTGATAAGGTGAGTCTGGCGGTTGAACTTTTTCTTATGTTTATTTGCTTTTATGAAAAATGCTCAGGTTAACTTCTCATGGCAGACTAGATTCGAAATCCCAATCGTTTGGTTGCAACTTGCAACGTACGTCAATTGTCAAATCCTAGACGTCATTTCGATCAGATTTGACAGTTGAGATTTACTTAGTTATCCCATTCACCAATCTATACAATTTCACAAAAATATAGACGTGCAGCTATACTTTGATCCTGATTCTTAACCTATACATTAATTTAGATAACACTGCCCTTTATTCAAGTTAAGATAAACAAAGAGAAGAAGGATATCCAGTTCAAAAGTCGAATAAAATATATAGAAATATTGCACTAACTCACACAAGATTCATTTCCAAATCCATAAGTTCGATTGCCATCCTGATTGCCATCATAACCAATTCGAAAGTGGTTGCAGAGAAAACTAATTGTACTTGATAGTACTTAATTATCACGGCAGAAAAGATTTAACTGAATACAAACCAACGTTTTATTTTAATCCGTTAAGCACATAGAAAGTTCGTTCGTGACAAAAATCTGTGTAGAAATACTATTTGTTGGATTGAATTGAGAGAGTATGCAACAAGCAAGTACATTATGTAAACATTGAATAAACAAACAATAAATAAAGTAGAAAAAAAAGTCCTGTAAATAGTACTAATGTATGGGAGTAATAATTCAAATCTAGAAAACAAAGTCTAAAACAAACAAAAAAGAGAAAATCATATAGCAATTAGTGCAGCCCAAACGTACGATAAAAGTAATCAGTAAACAAAATGGAAACCCAAGCTCTGGTCATTTTTTGATGATTGGAAATATTGACGGCAGTTGAATACCAATATCTATCATCGCATAAAACTTTAATAAAAGATTAAAATAAAAAAACAAATCAGCCTTCGTTAGTGGAAGGCTTTATTTGCGATGATATTTTTTAGCAAAAGTTATCTCAAAAGAATGTAAAATTTAACACAAGCACACCTATTCCGGTAAATTTCAACAGAAACACTCACACATACTAAAAAAAAACTGAACTCATCTACTGGACGATGGAAATATTCCTATCGATGCATACATTCGAACGAAGATCGACGAAACACTTAAACTGACACACACAAACAAACACGCAAAGTTCAGACTCTAGCCAGCAAGTTCAATATGACAGTTCTTAGCAAAACATAATTATAGCAACTAATAAACACATGGATGAAAATGAGTAAAAGAACAGTTTTACGATTCCGCCCTTTTTATAGAATGAAAAAAAAAATACAAACGATACTAGCAACGGAGGATGTTGGGAAACATGAACAGTTCTCTACTACCTAGTTCTGCCCACTTGTCCCATTTCGGAAAGAGAAATTTACATTAAAATAACTCTACATAACAATTGGCAAAAAAAACGTCAGAATGGTCGAAGAGAAGCAAACTTATGGAAAAAATACGGAATATAATTAGTGACAATCGCTTCCCAGATTTTCAGTTCATATCAGGTTTCGAATGATTTGCATTCCTATTGCATAACTGCATTATTCTAAACAAAGGAATATACAACAGGTAAACGCAAAAAAAAACACATTAAACAAACGTCCAAACAACTAAATAATGGTAAACATAAACAACACTTTAACCGCAGTTTTCCGCAATCAATCGTAGCAACCCACGCCAACAATTCGCACACTCAAAATCACATCCTCCAACGTCGGTCGATAACGACTACACTCATATTAACCCCTTTTTTTTAACATTACAGCTCTTCGTTCATGCGATTTATGTCCACAACAGCGCGTCATTTCAATAAAATAAAATAGTCATCCCTCACGGGATAAAGTAAACAGAACCTCTAAAACACGAATTACTTTACATAGTAGGGTGTAGTTCGAAACCATTCGATAGGCTCTTCTTCTCTTCTCAAACTTGTTTCCTCTATTTCACATCCAAGACATGAAAAGCGACCCGGGAACGTTCAGTAGTACTCAAACAGCACTCTTGAAAAAAAAATGGAACGACTTAACAGTAATTAGCGATATACCCCTCGAAAGGAAAACGCAAATCACAAGACGGAAACGGTCGGAAAAGAAGGAACAGCAAATATTTAAATTTAACATTAGACTTACCAAAAAAAAAGAAGTAAAACCTATTACAAACACTAACCAACATTGCGAGTATTGGCGAGTTCAGTATGGCAGACAGTATTGGAAATCAGCGTACGCCACACGTGAATGATTAGATATCTTGTGAACAAAAAAAAAAAGTGACGATGGATTGCAAAAACTTAGACACACACACACACAGAAAGACTCTCACACTCACACTTTAAGGTAGGAATGGTGGAACCGAATGAAGAATTACAAAAACAAATGAGACGGCGGGGGAAAATTGATGCTGATAAGGAAGATTGAGTATAAAAGTGTATTAAAATAAAACAGAAAAATAATATTATATTAATTCAATAAAACAAGAAAAAAAAAGCAGAAACACAATGGCAAGTAAATAAAAATAAGAAAACAGATAAGACAGACTAAGAATGGAAACAAAAAATAAAATGAAAAATTAATGATAATAAAACTTATTTATCACAAAAACAGCGAACAGGTACTGGGTTAAAGTTTTTTTTTTAGATGACATTTTTCCTGTTGGTGTGCTTTCGAAAAATTAACGAACGAGTGTTAAACGCTGACTAAAAGTAAATTGGTAACGCCTCTAGTGTTGTAAGTCGAAAATCTTTGACAGTGGTTTATTTACACTTCTATAGGGAACAACTGGTGCAAGTTTGATTAAAGTAGTCGATCGCGTTCAGAAATAACGTCAAATGGAACTCGAAAGAAGAAATAATATTCTGCACAAACACCTGGAAAATCCGGAGTGGTCCGGTTCCAAGCTGGCTAAAGTGCTGAAGATGCCGAAAACAACAGTTTGTCGAGTGCTCAAAACCTACAAGAAAACCCTGAGTGTGGAAAGGAATCAGCGGACCTACGAAAAAACTGGAACCAGGAGTCATCAGCTGCGGTGCGTCAGTTGAGGTGCGTTAAAGCCAACCCCGGTTTTTCGATCCGAGATGTGGTCCGAAGGTACAACGCCAACTTTCAAACGGTGCGGAACATCCTTGCCAGCGAAGGATACAAGTCGTACAAAGCAAGTGAACATCCGAACCGGCACATGAAGCAAAATTCCGTGGCCAAAAATCGTGCAAGGCTCTTGTACGACCGTGTTTTGACGAAACACAAGGGCTGCACTTTGATCGATGACGAAACATACGTCAAACTCGATTGTAAGCAGCTTCCCGGTCAAAAGTTTTGCTGGGCATAATACAACGGTCATCCCTATAAACTGGAAGCACTAATGGGCGCTTGTCATCTACCGCGCTCGCAGATGAAGAAGGAGAAGAAGTATTATTTGACATTAGTGTGATAACCTAACTTTATATAGTTTGACTATATACGTTTTATGTGTACAACGTGTTCGAGTTGTTAATTCGTTTTCACCCCGAAAATATCCGGTAGTTTTTCAGTAGTCGGCCGCAATTCCACTGTGCACTGGTCCACTTCGTCCAATAAGTTTTACATCGCGACTGGACGTGGGGATGTGCCGGGAAGATTCAAGTTTGTGTTAGCCAACAAGTTCGCGAAGAAGGCCATGATTTGGCAAGCGATTTGCAGTTGTGGCCTGAAAACGGAACCATTCGACTCATCCTCGACGATGACATCCCAAGTTTACATCGAAGAATGCCTGAAAAAGCGCGTATTGTCGTTTATCCGCAAGCATAGGGGCAATGTCATCTTTTGGCCCGATTTGGCCAGCTGCCACTACTCCAAGTTTTTTTTTTTTTAATATCTTTATTATAGTGGCTTTCAGCCTCCTGGGCTGGTACGCCACTTACTACTCCAAGGTGGTTCTGGAGTGGTATGCTGCCATCCGATTTTGTCCCTAAGCTAATGAATCCTCCTAATTTTTGGATTTTGCATCTCGTTCCTTCATTGTTATGGAGAGTGTGAAGAGGGGAGATGGGGGATACAGTTATTGGCGATGCTCTCGTTCGTCTGGTTGCCATTTTTAAATGAGCTGATCGAGGGTAGTAGTGAGATAGGATCTAGTATAGTGGGAGTAGAAGAGAAAAATAAGAGAAAAAGAAGAATATAATTTCGGTGCATATTCGATCTGCTTAGATTTTGAGTAGATCTGGCCTCACAAACACAAAATTAAAAACAGATGGCACTTTGGATAATGTAAAGGAAATAGCATAATGGAAGAGAATTGCATGGGGAGGGTGAATCATCTTACATGTGTCTGTCACCGAGGCGTCATATTATAAAGCGCGCGAGATAGTGGGAGTAAAAATTGCAAAATGTGTTAGTGAAGCAAACTTAGAAGAAAAATCCCGCTAAAAGAAAAGTGAATATATAGTAGTGTATGGGAAATGCAAATTTAAAAGGCAAATCCCATCATACCAAGTGCACGTTTTGGAAGGTTTGGATGCGAATTGAGTGAAGTCAGTGCTACTCGAGAAAAATGGAATGGTCTGAAGGAAAAGTTTTTCGTAACGGAAAAATAAAAGTGATTTTGGTGCCGGCGGATGGAAATTGTATGTTCCACTCGGTGGTTCAGCAAGTAACGGGATGGGCGACATTCGACGCAAAATTCAAAGAGAAGGCGGATGAACTAAGGAGGCAGACAGTTGAGTATCTATGGGCGCATAGGTGCGAGATGAAGGAAGTAATAGTGGCAGCAATGGAGGATGGAAGGAGAGAAATACCGGATATAGACAGTCAAGAATACATGGAGCTAGTGGAGGAGTGTATAATAAAGCTGGCAGGAGATGGCATTTGGGCAGGAATGGAAAGCATTCTGGCAATGAAGGAGATACTGGGTCTGAACATCCGAATATTCAGTCCAAACGTGGAACCAATGACGTACCAGTATGCAGAAGGATCAAACAGAACCACCATTGACATATACTACAATGGAGTAAACCATAACAACAGTATATACAGAACAGAAGGGCACAAAGAAGGCAATGAAGACGCAAGTGTCAATATCAAGGAACCAAGGAACTAAGGAAAGGAAGACCGAGCAGAGGAACCAGGAGAAAGGGAGTAAAGGAAGGAATGAAAGTGAGGAAATAGAAACAACTAACAGTAATTTGTGGATAAGTGTGAAAGGAGGACGGATCAAAGCGAAGAGGATAGTGGAAGGACCAGAAAGTATGTTGTGGTCAGTATGTCATCAGGCAAGCGGTATTTTGCCAGGACCAGCAGAGTTTGATGAGCTAACCATAGCATCGGAAGCAGAGATTAGGAAATCACTAGATGTGCAAAGAGAGGGGATTATTCCAAGCCAGGAAGATCACAACACAGAAGCCGGTGAGTAGTGTGAGAGTTAGATGGAATTAATAACATGAATTAAATTAGATATCACTCAAAACAGCTGACTTCATAGAGGGTGAACGGTACAGTGGTGCCTAAACTGAATCGCACGTCCCACGAGCAGGCACATAAATATTCGCCATACGACACAGCAGGACAGACAGGTAAAAACTTGTAGTGCACGGCAATAGATGGATAATTGGAATAATTTGAGAAATAATTATAGTCAGAAATTCGCTTAACGAAGGTAGAAGGAAGTTGTGGACGGTAAGCAAACTAAAAATTGTAAGTAGGAAAATATCGACATTAAGAGTTAACACGATAAATCAGTAAATTATACAAAAATTAAATTCCACAGTTTGATCATCCTGTGAGGGTGATAGCCAAAAACGGTTCAGTCGAGTATTAGTACACGACACTGAAGAAGTCTGCACATTGTAGACGAAATACGCGTATCTGTCAAGATAAGCAATAAAGGTAGTTGGAATTAAATGGAAATTACTAATCATTCTTCTTATTTTCTAGTTAAAAACGGTTTGTTTTTACATCCGACCTCTGATCCGAACGAGGAGCAAAGGAGATAGTTTTAGCAGAAACAATAATTCGAAACAATATACAAATAGACAGTGTAGAGTTAGAGTACGTAAAAGAAGAAAAAACCGGTATGGAAGAAAAGAGAACGAGAACAATAAAGAAAGCAGAAGACCGGGGTACGGGAACAGACAAACAGATAAAGAAAATGACGACGTAATACATCAAACTGGCTAGCTTGAATGTAAGAGGTTGCTGTCAGAAAACTAAAAGAGAGGAGATAGACGAAGAGCTAAATGAAGCAGGTGTAGAAATAGCTGTTCTACAAGAAGTTAATATTGCGGGCGTGAAGGTGGATACTAAACAATATGAATGGTGGATATCTGATAGACGGAATAACAGCAACATGAGAGGATTAGCGATACTCAAGCAGAAAGGGAGCAAGTGTAGGATAAGGTCGGTTAGGGATATAAATAAAAACATAATGGCAACGATCATTGAGCTAGAAGGAATAGAAAGATGGATAATAGCTAATGTGCATGCCCCAAATGTAAATGCGAATTCTCTCTTTGCAGAGTTAGGAGCATACGTGAATGGTCATCCAAGGAAGGATTCAATTATAATATTAGGGGACTTTAACTCGCAAATAGGAAAAGAAGACTCAGATGAAAATGAAATAGAGAGATTAGGAAAATACATAGGACATACAAAAACATACATACGTGAACAAATGGTAGCAAAAGATATAAAATAGATCATATATTACTAGCAGAAAATACGAGGGTCAAAGTAAAATACATCAGAGCAGGATGGACAAAAATACAAACGGACCACAAAATGTTAATAGCACCCATAGAAACAAAAAAATGGAAACAGGAAACAAACGACAAAAAAGCAAAAAAAACAGTTGTTACCAAGTGTACTAAGACAAACAGAAGCTAGAGAAGCTTTTCAGAACGAGTTGCAAAAATATTAACCAATTGATGTAAATAATATAGAAATAACAGAATCGTACGAAAAATTCACGGAAAAAATTACAACAAGTGCTAGGAAAACATTAGTTCAGGTGAAAGATCCAATGACGCCGAGGAGAAGAAAAGCAATAGAATCACTACTTAAAGCAAGAAAAAGAATGAGAGTAGCTAAAACTAGAGGATTAAACACTAGATGGTTCAAGGAAAATATTAACATGAGAAGGCATGATTACCAATTAGCAATCAGAGATCATAATGAAAAAGAAATAACTAGATTTTACAATGAATTACAAGATTACGAAGTTGGGAAACGAATTAAAAGATCTTATATATATTTGAAGAAGTTCACTAGAAGAAAGGAAACTAAAAAGCCGCTGTTAGCAATGAAAAAATGAGTAGAAGAGCTAGAATTAGCGGAAGGAGAACCAATTATAATTAGGCCAGATAAGGAAGAACTAACAGAAGAACCAAGTAGAGAAGAAATTAAAGATATTATAAATGGATTAGTCAATGGTAAAGCAGCAGGACTAGATAAACTGAGAAACGAGTATATAAAGTATTGTGATGAAAATAGTGTAGAAGAATTATATCAAATCATTCGGAAAGTGTGGATAACCAATGTAATGCCAGAACAATGGAAAAAGTCAGTGCAAATACCAATACCAAAGAAGAAAGGAGCGAAAGAGACGACAGATTTTAGATGCATAACGCTGAGTAATCTAGGATACAAAATTTACGTAAAATGGTTAGGAAATATGCAGGCGAGCCAGGATTTCACCAAACAGCGTTCACACAAGATAGATCTACGGACGATCAAATTTTTTTTGCGCGAAGATGTATGGAAGAAAATTGGAACAGTGGCAACACAGTAATACTGATGTCAGTAGATGTCAGAAAGCGTTTGATCTTGTCGATATATCCTCGGTAAGTTTCCTAAGAAAAATACAATTATATTCACACAGAAACACTCTCACAATTGAATATATATTCCTATCAAAGTATTTATAATTTTTAATATACTATCTCGCAACAAATACTAAATGAATTGAAAGTCCCGGAACACATCACGAATAGAGTCCTGCAAGTGATGTCAGCGGAAAGGACAAGTATTTTATGGGAAGGAATAAGAACTGAGGAAAGGATCAAAGGAAAAGGAATCAAACAAGGGTGCCCCTGGTCACCCTGCATTTTTACATTAATTATGCAGAAAGTGCTTAAGGAAGTGAAGAAACAACACTCTAACGTAAATTTGTTAGAGTTGAACAATGGGAAGATGCCGGTTATCCTGGCATTTGCGGATGACATTCTAATTATAGCAAGGACAGCAAAAGAAATTGAAAAGATATTAAAATTATTGAAAAAAGAGTTGCAAAAGGTAGGACTTACGATTAATGTAAACAAAAGCCAGGTTTTAATCAGAAAACCCTATAGTGATAGAAATATTTCTGAGAAAATAGAAATAGACGGAGAAGGGTATAAAGTGGTAAAAAATATGAAATATTTAAGAATTTTCTTAACAGAAACGCTAGATAGGCCACAAACCACCAGGAAAAGATGTAAACAGGCAATAGGAAGTAGTAAAATTATTATTGAATTTTTGAGAAGATACAAACCATCATGGAAATTAGCCTTCAATAACATACGGATTAAAGGCCGCAGCGTTAGTAAAACGAAATAGAAGATCAATTAGTAAATATGAAATGCAAATTATCAAAGAAATGTTAAAATATTGTAGGGATGAACCGAGAGGAAGAGTTAAATTGTCGAAATTATTGGATGGGAAAACTGCGGTGAAAAAGATTAGGGAAGAGGATTAAAAGGGGAATATTAAGGGGAAGAAATAAAAAGGAGAGAGGAAAAAATAGAAAAAAAAAAAAGAGAAAAAAAGGGGGGAAGGGTGGAAAAAAAAAAGGGAAAGGAGGGGGAGGGAAAATGGGGAAAAAGGGAAAGGTAAAAGAAAAGGGGGAGTTTAAAACGGGGGGAGGGGAGAGAGAAAGGTGGGAGGGAAAAGGGAGAGAAAGAAGAAGATAAAAAAGAAAAAAAAAAAACAAACCTTACCGTAACCCTCTCCGAGATTCGAAGGGATTCGAGTTCATCTGAAAAACTTCATTGGATGAACTGAAAATTAAGACGTTTAGAGACCCTCAGTAAATCTCCCAATAAACTTTCGGATGAACTGTACCCATTTTTTTAGAACTTTTCCAAACTCCCAGTATGATTTAGCAAAAGAATTCAACGAAAAAAAAACAAGACGGCCACCAGAAACTGGTATAATATTAGTTCATTCAGTTTCTTGTAAATCTCATTGACTAATACCAACTACTTAATACATAACTACCGTTTAGTGCATTTAACTTCGGTAAAATTGAACCACTCACCACAACAGCAAAGACTATCCCATCCACCCCATTAATGTAATGTACCGAGCTTATCACACACCGCAGATGAGATGGTCTAAATTTAGACGGCGCTGCCTCCATCCAGTCAGATCCTCGTCCATTATGATGTCATTTGCTTAAATAAAAAGGTGGCTCTCGATAGACGCTTCTTATCAGAGCTCAGGGAATTGAAACCAGAGGCATCTATGACAACAGAATGGCACACGAGGCGGTGTCAATTGGGGTTTCTTTCCGCTTGGTTTCGTTTTTTTCTTCTTCTTCAAAATCTAAATAGACTTCTTCCTCATGTTAAAGGTACATGCGAGATCAACTCATTGTCAATGTTTAGCGATAAAAGCCTTGAATTATTGTCTTAGTTTTAGAATATCAATTTAGCTAAACTATCCTCGAAATTGTATTGCTCAAATTTTCATTAATTTTTAACGATACTTTTCGTATAACAGCGATTGAGCATAATCATTCCCAGCCATAAGAAAATAGAATGCGTCAATAAGTGGGAATCCGGTTGACACATAATCATATCCCTACACAGCGATAATATCGAATTATAATGACTAAACTCATATTCGGTTTGCCTCATAGTTACGCACTAACCTACATTAAGTGCCCTCCAATTAATTTGATAAAACAAACTGGCCGGGCCGTGACTCAAACAATTGTATTCATGCCTTCATGCCGTCACACAACTGATCTTGGATTTTATTCATTCGCACGCAATCAGAACCGCAGCACGTTAGTCACAGCGTCACTGCTGCACGAACGATTATCTTAATCGTCATATAGAACGTGGTTGACTATTACGATCGTGTAGACAACGTCATGGACGGTGAAAGAACGATGAGAGAACTCAACTTCGATCCGTTTAATCGAGTCTTAAATTTACTAAATCCTATCCATTTGAAATACTCTTGAAAGTTTGTCAGAGGTGGAAACTGTACATTCTTACTGCAGAGATTCACTATAGAATTGTATGGAAAAAAATGTCATGATTTTTCTTTATAACATTCTTCCACCTCTTGTCATTTATGCGAGACTCACAGCAAAAAAAAATGAAAATTACATGTGATTGAAACCTAATTTTGTTGCAAGATAGACGCTTAAAAATAATTAACAGTGATGTGAACACTTTGAGAATTAAAAATATATGTATTTTTTTTAACATAATTAAGAACTACCGCAATGAAATATCACACAGCGATTATGGATCCGGGAAATCACTCTCGTCAACCACCTTTAAAACGGCGTCGTGAAGACGGCTTATCAAGCAGTAGACCTCTTATTGGTGGTACTAAAGCGGTTACTGATTCCACAGTGCTTACCGTTCCTGAGCCTGTCGAGATGTTCTGGCTGTACTTATCTCGCATTCACCCTAGTGTGAAACCGAATGTTATCGCAAAACTTGTCAAAACGAGCGTGCAGAGTTTCGGTTAAGGTTGTTCCGCTAGTGAAAAGAGGATTCGACACGAGCCGAATGAACTTCATATCATACAAAGTCGGAATGGACCCAAAACTACGCGAAGTCGCACTGAATTCGGATTCATGGCCGAGAGGTATTCTGTTCCGTGAATTTGTAGATAATGGTCCAAAAAACTCATGGTTACCTCGTATGGATACGCCGTCCATCGTAATCTCTCCTCTGGGTTCGTCCCAGTTTACCACTCCGATCTCCGGACTGGATCCAGCATGCTGAGATCTAATTGTTTGTTGGATCATCGTAAACCAGAACGCACTACCTGTCGCACTATGGGAAACCCTAAGCCACCTGACCCAGTCGCGCTTGGCGTTTGCTGTGATCAAAATGACGTTGTTTCCTGCCTTCAGAGTCGTTCTGGTCCTGCGGTCGGGATTGGTAGTGGGGTTTCCCAACAACCACTTTCAGGCAAGTATGCTTCTGTTAGTATCAATTCTTTGCCTGATCTGCTTCCGAGTTCCAGCCCTGCCTCCAACTGTTTCGAACCCTCCAACACCAATTTCAACATTTCTATTGCTTCTGATCGAAGTGATCATACTAATGAAAATAGCCTTCACCGACCTTGTTCTACACCGGGACGCACACTTGCCTCATGCCTTAAGGAAGTCCCCATCCCTCTCACCGCAGTCGAGCCTCTCCCGCCAGCGATCAACAGCCGTCCCGGCCCTGCGTTTGAGTTGGGTGATGGGTGCTTCCGAACTTCTACTACAGGCAAGTACTCTGTGAATTCGAACAATTCGTTGCCTGATTCGTTCGTCGTTTCCAGTTCATCTCCTAGCCAGCTTCGATCAACGTTTGCAAGCAGGATACCGGGACGCACAAATGCCGCTAGTCTTGAGGAAGCCCCTATTCCGCTCAACGCAGTCTAGCCCTACCTGCCAGCGACCAGCAGCCGTCCCGGCCCTGCTGTTGAGTTGGGAAACGGGGTCTTCCAGATTCCAAGTAACGGCAAGTATGGTCAACAAACGGACACTTCCCGCTCTGATGGTATTTCCTTTCCCAGTGCTACAAACCTCGAACGTCGGAATTCGGACCTTTTAATTTATTACCAGAATGTTGGCGGAATGAACGGCCTTATTGATGATTATCGGTTAGCGTTCATGGATCATTGCTACGACATTATAGTCTTAACCGAGACATGGCTAGATTCTCGGACTGTTTCTAGTTATGTTTTTGGAGATGGTTACGAAGTTTTCCGCTGTGATCGGAACATAAACAACAGTAGGAAATTGACTGGCGGTGGTGTTCTCGTTGCAGTTAGTGTCAGGTTGAAAGCAAGTGCAGTTGAAGACGATTCCTGGATCACCGTAGAACAAGTTTGGGTAGCAATTCAGCTTGGAGGCCGTATGCTATTCCTGTGTGCGGTGTACATTCCTCCAGATCTAACTCGAGATTTAGACCTAATTGATGCGCACTGCCGATCTGTTTCTGCTATTTCGAATACCATTGCCCTCCACGATGAAATGATTATTTTGGGAGACTTCAACCTAGCGGGCATTGCATGGACTCCAACTCACAGCGGCTTCCTCCGTCCCGACCATGAACGTTCCTCTTTCCACGCAGGGGCTATTCAGCTTCTGGACAGCTACAGTACCGCAACTCTATCCCAAGTTAATAACGTGGTGAATGAGAATAATCGCTCTCTAGATCTCTGCTTCGTGAGTGGCCGAGATATTGCTCCCGTCATCTCTACAGCTCCCGTGCCTCTAGTTAAGGATGTCCCTCACCATCCTTCTCTAATAGTTGCTGTCGAGGACGTTGTAGCTCGAGACTTCGTCGACACTCCTGCTACTGTGTCATATGACTTCCGTAGAGCCGACTATCGCAGTATTGGTGATGTTTTATCTAGTTTGGATTGGCAGAGCATTCTTGATTCGACCGACGTTAACATCGCTGCTCAAACTTTTTCCCACGTCTTGGCTTATGTCATTGACAGACACGTCCCAAAAAAGATTGTTCAGACTGACTCTCGGGTCCCTTGGATGACGAACGCTCTTCGCTCGCTAAAACGGATTAAAAGAGCGGCTCTTAAAAGATTCACGAAACACCGCACCATGTCGCTTAAACGCCACTATAGCAGGCTCAACTACGAATATAAACGGATCAGTCGTGCGCATTTTCAACGTTATCTGAGTGGGGTTCAACGGCGTCTCAAATCTCATCCGAAATCTTTTTGGAGCTATGTTAATCAACAACGTAAGGAAGTAGGCTTACCTTCATCCATGTTCTATAATGGCGAAACTGCTGGCACTCAACAGGAAATTTGCGATCTGTTCTCGGTAAAATTTGCTAGTGTTTATGAAGACGAGAGACTAACCAGTCATTCTGTTCACGCTGCCGCCGGCAATGTTCCCTTGGCAAATCAAACACTCAGCCTAGTTGATGTGGATTCAGAATCAATCTCGAACGCGGCATTACACCTTAAAACATCGCTTAAGCCCGGACCCGATGGGGTTCCGTCGGTTTTTCTGAAACAGAACATGGCTTGTCTTCTGTATCCACTTCATCAGATATTCCAGATGTCCCTCTCTAGCGGTACATTTCCTTATTGCTGGAAAATGGCGGACATGTTTCCGGTATATAAAAAAGGAAGCAAGCGGGACGTGAACAACTACCGAGGAATCACATCGTTAAGCGCTGTATCGAAGCTTTTTGAACTGGTCGTTAAGAACTCACTTTTTACACATTGCAAGCAGTTGTTAAGTGACGACCAGCACGGATTTTCACCAGGGCGTTCCACAACTACAAACCTATTGTGCCTTACGTCGTACATCACTGATGGTATGATCGCTCGATGCCAAACGGACGTGATCTACACAGATTTAACGGCAGCTTTCGACAAGTTGAATCATGATATCGCGATCGCTAAACTTGACAGACTAGGAGTTGGTGGTAATCTTTTAAGATGGTTTCGATCATATCTCACAGGGCGTCAATTGACAGTTGCCTTGGGTGACCTTCGTTCAAGGAGTTTCTGCGCCACGTCCGGGATACCGCAGGGTAGCCATCTGGGACCGTTGATATTTCTTTTATACTTCAACGACGTACACTATGTTATCGGAGGGCCCCGCCTGTCGTTTGCTGATGACCTGAAAATCTTTATGCGAATCTGTTCAACCGCCAATTGCCATTTCCTCCAAGCGCAGGTTGATGCCTTTGCTGATTGGTGTACTCTAAATCGGTTGGTGGTCAACCCGGCCAAGTGCTCAGTGATAACCTTCTCACGTCAGAAACAACCAATTCTGTTCAACTACCATCTTCTCGGTACGACCATCGAACGAACGCAGTGCGTTAAAGACCTAGGTGTTCAGCTGGATTCGAAACTGACGTACACGCAACATTTATCGTATGTTGTTGACAAAGCTTCAAGGACACTCGGTTTTATATTCAAGGTTGCGAAGAACTTCAGCGACATTCACTGCCTAAAATCGCTCTATTATTCTCTCGTTCGTTCGACACTGGAGTACTGTTCAGCGGTCTGGAGTCCATGCTATGATAATGGCGCCGAGCGAATCGAATCTATTCAACGCCGTTTTCTTCGGTTCGCACTTCGTAGACTTCCTTGGAGCGACCCTTTTCGTCTTCCTAGCTACGAAAGTCGGTGTCAGTTGGTCGACATGGAGCCTCTGCGGGTCCGTAGAGATGTCTGTAGAGCTTTAACTGTTGCAGATGTGCTACAAGGAAGAATCGACTGCGGAAGGATCCTTCAACAAATTAGCATCAACGTCCAACCAAGGCCAATGCGTCACAACTCCATGCTCAGGCTTCCTTTTCGCCGCACCAACTATGGGTTGAATAGCGCTATTCACGGGTTGCAGCGAACCTTCAATAGGGTGGCGTCCATTTTCGATTTCCATCTGACGCGGAACGCACTTCGTCGGAGATTTTCTACCGTTTTTAGAACAATTGACGCACGTAGTTAAGATAGTGTATAGCTTTAATTATTTTATTTTTACTTATTTATTTTTGTGTCTTGACTCCACTTAAGAGGTTATGTAATCGTTTCTTATTGTATTTTTTTTCTATTTAACATCATTAGGACCTAAACTTGGTCTGTTGATGTATACTTCAAATAAACAAATAAAGGTGATGGTGGCTGGCTTATACCGTTCATACTACTCAACCGCCTTACCGAAAGATGGATGCCAACTTGATCACACTTATTTCGCTCGTGGATGCGCCACCCGGCTGACTTCAAATTCACCACTGGCTTGGCTGTCCATCACACGACTGCATAACCAATGGCTGCCTGGCAACGGTTGCATAGCCAAAGCCGACAGAGCCATTAGCTACCTGGCCAATGGTTGCTCACCAGAGAACCCTCCAGGGTGCTTGTCACCACCAGCTGCCAATTCAATACTGGCTCTTTACTGCTCTGAACAGTTCCAAGATTGCCGTTACCGTATGAAGTTTAGCCTACCTAGTTTTTTTTGTAAATAATTCCCACAAATCTTCACCGCTTCCCAAATTTCTCTAATTGAAGGCACTCAATTTATTATGAGATCCTGAGTAACATTCTACCGCGTGTAGCTACAAAAAGTGTGTACTGCGGGGTTATAACCAAACGGACATGCTAAACGAATGCGTTTAGCGACCCGCCTGAAACCCTTTGAGGTTTTAATGACCTTTCTCTTTTACTTCTTTCTCGGGTTTATAAACAAAATGTGTTGGTCGGGCAAATGTTTAGCTGGAAGGAATATGTTCTTTGCTCCACCCCCCTTTTACATCAGATTGGTGTTATTCGTTAAGGCCATTTAGACAATTCGAGAGGTCAATTCCGGTGGCGAAGCCCAGGGAAAATATCGCGCTTTATCTGAGGACTAGCGACCTCTACTCGATCACTTTGACCTGGCTAGTGGAAGAGGCAGGAGTAGTCTAAGTTCAGTTCCGCGTCGTGGTGTGATTAGTTTGGTAAAATGTGACAAAAGCCACGTGAAAATATAGAAAGTCCTTAATCTAGTTCTTTTCCCTCATAGATAGTGCAGTTCCGTAGAGTTCGAAGACATAATAGTTCGATTTGATTTAGTACTGTTGTTAGTGTGTGCAAAAACGGATAAAAGGTAATTTTATGAATATAGATGTGTGCTATTACCATGTGCTAACAGTGCAAACGCGCCTGGACATAATCTCCTAAATAAGATTAGTGGCAAGTGCCAGCCCGTCACACCACCACCCCTCTCATTTACGACCATTCCTGACCCCACTACCCAGCTTCGGAGTAACCCGGTACGGTGGTACACGTGACCGGAAGGGGTTAGCAATCGTTCACTCGCACCCCAGACATGGCTTAAGGCAACCCATCAAAGTTCATTCGTGAATGAATTAACCAACTTTCGGTGACGATCGAAAGCGTGTGACGAGATACCCGTCGGTACTAGAAAGTCCACAGATCAGCGTGTGAGGCGGCGTCGGCGCGCCGTGAACAGCGATGCGTAAGCATTGAGTCCCAGCAACAGCATTTGAGAGCAAGTAGAAGCAACAGCGTCGTAGCATACGACACCCGGAGTTCAAAGCAGCGACCGATGAGTGATTGACCGTAAAGCGTCCGCAAGAGAGAGAGAGAGAGAGAGAGAGAGAGAGAGAGAGAGAGAGAGAGAGAGAGAGAGAGAGAGAGAGAGAGATAGCAGAGAGAGTGTCAGAAAGTCATCCAACCAACGTCCAAACCGTGAGTAAAGCATGCAGGCACTGTAAACTCATACGTATGGTTATTTTCTGCCCGCTCACATTGCCATCTCGTGATGCGTGGCATTGCTCAGCAGAAGCTTTCCTTAGCCGCTCT